>JAESVK010064269.1:3545-16479 GCA_017140935.1 Hamamelis virginiana
GCAAATCAACACTAATGTGGTGATGCCGTAGTAAATCAACGCTGACGTGGCATGTCAATAGTCATCAAATGACGAAACTTCACGTGTTAATTACATTTTAGTACCTTGAATTTTAAACAAAGTTTCAGTTTGGTCAATAAATTCTCTTTTTTGGTAAGCCTACTTTAACGGATTATATCTCCCACATATGAACTACAATTTGTGTGATTTGCGTTGTTATGGAAAATTTTCATGCCATAATTTCGATTAGAACTTGAATAACTTGATTTGACTTTTAATTAAAAAATTTATAGGCCTTTAAAGTTGAGAAAAAATAACACTTTGATTTGGAAAATTCATTACTGCCCATAAGTATGAATTTATGTTTAACAACATCCCTTTTTCGGCAAGCCTACTTTGAAGGATTATATTCCCACGTATGAACTCCAATTTGAGTATTCATGTTGTTATGGAAAATTTTCATATCATACTTTCGATTGCAACTTGAATAACTTAATTTGGCTTTGAATTGAAATGTTGTAAGCCTTTAAATTTGAGAAAAAATAACATAAAATAGGAAAAAAAAATTCCCAATTTTGAAGGCCTATAACTTTTTCAATTCATAGCCAAATCAAGTTATTCAAGTTGCAATTGAAAGTATGGCTTTAAAATTTTCCATAACAATATGAATCACTCAATGTGCAGAGGAGATAATTTCTGGTATCAAAACTAGCCAAAAAAAAAAACATATATAGATATAAAAGAGAATGAGAATAGGAAGAAGAAGAAGCAAGTCATAACTAAAAAAACATCTTCGTTATAGAGACAGAGAAAAAGAACCTACCTATAAGATGGTTCGTGGAGAGAAGAAGAATTGGTTTAAAAAATATATAGAGACAATAAGGTAAAAAAAAAAAAAACCCTAACATTGATATGAAATTCATGCAGGAACGACTGATGTGGAGAGAAAAATAGAAAAAATAATTTAATGAAAATAGAAACCATACAATGAAACCCTAATTTGATATAAATGGAAATTCAAAAGTGGGGAGTAAAATAAAATCAAATATGCAATAAAATAAAATAAAATATGGCATGAACCAATAATAAAATATGGCCTCCCTTGGCTACGCCTTGGTTCTGCCCCTAGGAAAGACTCATTAAAACTCTCAAGGACAAGTTAAAGAAGCCAAAAAAATTGAAGGATGATGGGTGGGTAGAGATGAGAGAGTTGCCCAATAGTACAATCTAACTATATTGCGGCAATAACACTCTTCGAGAGGTCATCAACGAAATGGATGCATCAATAACTTGGGCAAAGTTTGAGAGTAGGTACAAGTCCAAATAATTGTCAAATATGTTACTTTTAAAGAAGACTCTTTATGCATTATAGATAGAAGAGGGAGCAAACTTCATGGAGCACTTAGACAAGTTCAACTAGCTACTGACGGAATTAGAGGCCGTTGGTGCAAAGATTGAAGAGGAAAATAAAACACTCATTCTCTTAAACTCATTGGTTTCGTCCTATGAGCATTTGAGAACCACATTGATGCATGGAAAAGACACCATCAACTTAAATGAGATGGTTGCTGCCCTTATATCACATGAAACCTTGAGGAAAAAAAAGAGTGGCAAGATATCTGAAGAGCGTGTCATGGTTGCTTCAAACCATGGAGAGACAGAACGAGAAAAACGCAAGATCGGTCTAGGCAACACAAAAGGCGTTCCAAGTCTAGGGGTTCAATGCGGTGCTACTTTTGTGATCAAAAGGGTTACAAGATTTAAAAGTGTGAGAAATTGAAGGCTTTCAAAGAAAAAGATAAATTATTTGACGAAACAAATGCAATTTTGGAATCCGATGAAGGGGGTATATTCAGTTTTTCAAAATTCAGAAAAATTGGATTAGGTGTTGGATTCGGGTTGTTCTTTTCACATGTATTCTGTGAAAGAGCATTTTTCAAATTATTAGGTGTGTACATGGAATAAAATATTTCTGATATACTCGATATATCTCCGATATATCTGTATATATGTGGGCTTCGATACAATATTAGACTCGACCGATATTTCGGTAAGTATCGGTCTAAGGTGGAGAATCTTTTGTATACAAGATTATTGATTTATTTCTTTGTTATTTTGTAAACGATATATATTTTAAATTTTTAATGTTACGTAACATTTTAGTGTAAAATTTGTCGAAATTTGTGATTTATTTTGACCAGCAGGACACACTTTATTATACCAAATACAACATAAACTTGTTATATATATATATATTTAATTTGCAATATTTTGATTCTAAATTGTGTATTATAGTTTAATTCATTATTTTGCAGAGTTACGCTGAAAATTCTACTCCTATTTATAGTGAAATTCTATAACAGAATTTCACTTAAAATTATTATATATGTTACAAGGATATAACACGTGACTAACAATAAAATATGAATTTACAAAAATGTCACAAAAATACATGTAATAGAGGTGGTCTTTTTATTACTTCAAGAGAATTTTCTTGTTTTCTACCATTACTAGACAGAGAAAGTGAGAATAATCTAAAAGTGTGTAAGAAAGTTCTCCACAGTGTATTGTTCCTCGATCTCTGTAAGTGTGAATATTCTATTGTTATCAATAAAATTTATTTGTTATTTATAACTTTGAAAGCTGAATTTGTCTAAAGCATCAACCAATGATGGATGTATATATATATATATCATTGGAAAAACGGTTCTTGAATCCGATCTTATATTCCTATATTAAAATCATTTTTCCTTGTAATGTCACATCTCTTGGAACCGGAAATGATTGTGAGAGGACCATTATCGCTATATGTTCCTCGGGATCTGTCTCTGATAACGACCGCGATCTTTCAGAGGTGACACTAGGTTGTATGATTGGTATGTTGGCAATGATGGTAGTTCTACCACTCCTAATCCAAGTACTAGTCAACCATCAGTCCTAGCCTCTAATGAACCAACTAGCATGCGTGATAAGTTGGCATCCCAGTTTAGGAGGCACTTGGAGGAGGAGGACTTATTTAGAAGTTAATCGTAGGCAGATAAATACTTGGGAGAAGCATGTGAACCTCGTACCGATAAATTTGAGCTATTGGGTTGGTGGAAGACTAATTCTTTTAGATTTCTTATCATCTCCCGAGTAGCACGTGATATATTGGCAATTCTTGTTCCCACCGTGGCATCTAAGTCGGCATTTAGCACGAAGAGTTGTATCCTTGATCCTTTTCGGAGTTCTTTGTCTCCACTTATGGTGGAGGCTCTTATTTGTGCACAAAATTGGCTACGGGATTCATCATATTCAATTAACCTTCGGGATGCCATATATAGAATTGAGGAATTAGGAGCGTGTGATCCAAGTATATCCATGTGTTTTATTTTATAAAATGTGTTTCTTTGTACTTATGAGTTCATTTTATGGTGTCACTCAATTTATTTATTTATTTTTAATGTTGGTTCCCACAGAACTAGAATTGATTATTAATGATTATTGATGGTTGCTGGGAATTGAACAATTGCATCGAGAAAAAGGTAAATGCTACTTTTGTTTATGTTGAGTGTCAATCATAAGCAAATAGTCCTTTTTTTTTTCCTTGCCAGTGTTATGTTTTATATGATTAAAAGCTAAAGATGGCTAATTCTATTTTGTTTTTGTTTTCTTTGAATTTTGGTTGTATAGGAAATGTTGTGTTCACAAGATAAAACATGGAAATTGGAGATAAAAGCAAGAGGAGTTTTGAAGATTTGAAGTATTGGGTTGTTTGAATTGTGATGTTGTGACTTGTGATGTAATGAACATTTTTTTTTTTTTTGGGGATTTTGAATGATGCATGGAGTTGAGTAAGGCATTGGGTAGGTTTTGGAATTTGGATTGTGGATGTTGGTACTTGGTAGATGCATGGAGTGAATGTTGGTGGTTTTTATTTTTTATTTTTCATGTTTGAATGATGCATGGATTAACATGGTACTATAGTGCTAGGTTTTGAGTACTATTTGCATAATGCATGCTTGTTTGACTGTAGTTGTATGAATTGGCCTTATTGAAACTTATTTTGAAAATTGGTAGTGTTGATAACGTACTTCATGTATAACAGGTTTTTATTTGAAAATTGGTAGTAGTTGATTACTTCATGCATAAGTGCATAATATGTTTTTTATTTTATACATGCATATATGCTAAAAGGTTAATGAGGGTTGAATGAGGCGCATTTTCTATAATGTTGATTACTTGAATGAGGCTCAATCTTAGTTAGTGTGTTAAGATTACTGTTTTGGAAGGATATTAAGCCCAAATATTCTTGCCCATTTGGGAGTCCAACTATAAATATAAATAGTCCAATAAATTCTAAATTGGTCCAAATCAAAACCGATGCTAGACCGAGCGAACTAAGCTGAAAAACAGCTTCTAATTTGGCCAGTTTTCATGAGTGCCACGATCCTTAATGGTTTTCATTTTTCTCAAACCGAGGTAATTGGTTTGGTTCATATAATGAGGGTATAAACCGGTCGAACCGGCTGATGTACACCCCTATGTAAAACACTCTGAGAGTATTTATCGTTAAAAATTGTAACAATTGTTTAATAATTTGTATTTTGAAAACTGACAGATCACTGTGATTTTTTGTAGACATGATACATATAAGAAAATTATCTAATCCAACAGTTAGTTTTTCAAAATATCTATCCCAGTGAAAGTGAGTTAACGATAAAAATAGGTAAGGAAGTCTTTACAAGATTGAGACTGCCTGCATCAAGATGTTTATGAAAATTTAGTTTCAAGTTGTATAAATTGCTGAAAAATTGATTACTTTAGATAGGTTACCAAATCGAACTGTAAAGTTTTTTCAAAAGAAAAAAAATCAAACTGTAAAGTTAATTTTGTGGTTGCAATGTGAGAAAATTCCGTGAGAAGCAAGAAAATTTTAAATAATCATGTTCTGTAAAACCAACCCCCCCACCCACCAAATAAACATGTTCTATTGATTTGGCCAAAAAGTTGTATTTGAGATTGGGGTTACACACGTGTTTCTTAAAGGTGATAACACCTCATGGGAAGTTGTTAGTTTTGGTAGAGGATAAGTTAGCAACACACTATGACAATTTTAAATAATTCATGTGGTTCACTTCTCTCTTGAGCATCCCATTGACTCTCTTCTTGTTGCCTCTAGGCCCTCTACACCCAATATATTCAAGCTAATTATTTCTTGGTGATATTTATCCCCCACAATGTAATGTCAGGACAGAATTTAATCCCTTTTACTCTGTATGTATGTATGTGTATATTTATATATAGTCTCAATCTAATAAGCATTTGCTTATATATCTTATGTAAGCATGAAACCTATAGTTAATTGTGGGATGCATATTTTGAAAAATTGACAATTGGATTAGATACTGTACTTATGGATGTCATGAATGCCAAAACTCAAGGTGATTGAATATTAGAATTTCATACTATAGCCATGATAAATTGTGACCACCGAAAACTATCATAGTTTTTCTCAAATACATTTCCCAGAAACAGACCGTTGAATCACTACAATTTTTGGCAAACATGACATATGCACAAGTATAGTATCTAATTTAACAGTCAGTTTTTCAAATATGTATCTCACAATTATCTATGAACTTCATGATTATATAAGCTTATATAAGCATATACTGACTTGGTCATATATATATATATATATATATATATATATATATATATATATATGATGTCTAAATAGGGTCTTAAAACTTGCAGGAGTGAGTATCCAAATGTGAGAGACTAAAGCTGCAGCAAGGTTTTTACTACATGATTAGTTCCAAAACATTAAACAACACTGTTCCATACATATCATCGTATGAATCCTACTAATACACATCAGACATCATTTCAGCTTGGACACCAGAGAGACATGAGATTCTCAA
The DNA here is from genome assembly GCA_017140935.1 of Hamamelis virginiana. Lineage (NCBI taxonomy): Eukaryota > Viridiplantae > Streptophyta > Magnoliopsida > Saxifragales > Hamamelidaceae > Hamamelis > Hamamelis virginiana. The sequence continues at coordinate 9,452 of JAESVK010064269.1, forward strand.
GGCCAAATATCCGATACACAGCTTACATCATTGTTTATAATTCTGTTCTTGACATTGATATTATGGGTGTCAGCATGCTCAAGTCCGAGCGCTGCATTCTGCCCAGAAACTGTCATTCCAGTATAGGAGGCATCATCTACGCGGACAGTGATGGTTGGTGAGACATTTGCCACCCGGCCAACATTTTGAGAATTAAGCAATTGGGGTGAACTCAAATGATTTTGAAGAAGGTTCAAACCACTGGTTAAGCAGCCTCGAGCCACCATATCTTCTGCTAACTTCACCTAAAATTACAGTACAAATTCTCCAGAAATTAATACCATCAGGAACCTAATTAAAATAGTTGGACTAAAGTTTTGTTGAGTAGATTCTTAATGACAGCTTTCACTAAACCTACCCATTATATATAATATATTTGATAGCAGTCACACAACAACATAATACGGACTAGTATTTATTTTCTCATAATTCTTTATTTATAGTTTTAATCATATTTAATAATAAAGCACCACAAGATGTTATAATGTATGAAGTTGTTATTAGCATTATGATGGCAAATAATAATCATTTTCTCATTACAATAGGGGTTGTTTGGATATTTATCTATTTTCCCATTGTGTGAAAACAGAAATCATGGCTAGGACCGCAACTTGGGTGGGTTGAACCCGACCAAGTGACCAACCCTACCATTGAGCAAGCTTGAATTTTTATGTACAGGTTTAGGCTCTTGGGTTGAAAAGTCATAATCCGACCTTAGATGGCATAATGGGTTGTGCTGTTGTGCCTTCAACCGAGCCAACCAAACCCAAGTTGAGCCTGATTTAATGCATACTTGTATTATCATAAATGCATTACATATAGTATTTATAATGCTTACAGATATTAGATACAATGATTATTGGTTATTACTTTAAGATATTCCTAACTAAATTACTCTTTGTTTGCTACAAGATTTTCAGAAACTATGACAAAAAGACTAACCTCTAATTGATTTCAAATGTCTCCCACCTTATATCATTATAATGATTTTTAATATGCAACCTGATCCATTAATACGTCATTCTGTATAACATCATCCTAGGTCAATTTTATTAATGGACATCGTGATGAAGGAATGAAGAAGGGAAAATTTACCCAAGTTATGCACAAAGGTGACATTCCTTTCCAACCGGAAAATCCAATGATCGCAAAAAAAAAAAAAAGCTAATGTAGCCTGAGCATAGGACAAGCAGCAAGGACGGGGCATGGTTTGATTTCTAACCTAATCCGCCCAAGCTGCAGACCTAATCATACGTGAAGTGATAAGGATATGGGTTTTCCCCTAAGTTGCATAAGCTCTTAAGGTTGTGATTCCATTAAATCTATAATCCTGGTCTTTTCTTTCTCTTCCAGAGTTCTGCTTTTGTTTTCAGTGTCCTCGTCATTTATGTTTCAAACAGAGATATATCCAAACAAACTTCTTGATTTTGTGGTAGAGCTACTGAAAAAAAAAGAGTAACCATGATACCTTAGCTCTCAAAGCCTCCACATCTGATTTCAGCACTCGATTATTTGTAGTAGCATCTTTGAATTGTTGAGATGCATCCGTAAGCTGCTTGAACAGAGATGCATTTTCTCCTCTCAGTTGGTCAACCTGAAAGGGTGGCCATAAATCAAAGTCACGAAGCAAATTGAAAAGCTTTAAAGAATATGCATAGACCATCCATGGAAAAAATTCAACCCTTCTATACAAACGAAAGCTATTTCACAAGTTAAAACCACCTTTTTGGGTTCAAAAAAACAAATGCTTCTAATTTTCATCACGTTCCATCTGGTTGCCAAGAGCACAGAGGAAAGGAAAAGAAAATTTGAAATCTTACACGAAACTTTCCAACCCCAAATAGTGGTAGGAGTCTAATTTTTCCTCTCTTTTACTCTGACTTCTTGGCAGCCAAATGGAGAATTTTCAGTTTCTTTCACCACTGGCAAATCAAATAAGACTGAAAACCTGCAACTCAAGTTCTGCCAATTGCGCTTGCTTTCTTCTTCTCGATCGCCTAGCAGACTCCCGGTTTGAAACCTTCCTGGAACAACAACAACAACAACAACAACAACAACAACAACAAGAAGGTCATGTAGAATGGCTTAAAATCCCTATTGTATCTCTGTCCCACTTCATAGGCATCCATATACCTTCTAATGCGTTTTAAATCAGTGGGATTTGTGCTCTGTTCACATGGACCAGCTTCTATCTCCATGTCTTCATCATCTGATTGCTCCGGTGAAGAACCACTAGTAGCTCCCCTAGTTTGGTTATCACTGCTTTTGGGTTTGTTTGCCGATGTTGGACTGCCAACTACTTAATTTCCAATGCATCCAAATGTTAAACCACAAGCATATTAAACAAAATTAGCCTAGGATAACTTTTAACCAAGTAAGCGATGCACAGTGAAGGGGCCCAAGACAATGTTCTTATCAACTCAACATGTGAGATCTGAGTTGTTTTCTATATAAAATGACATACCATGACAAATGCATACATGCACAGTTGCATAAATACACACAAACATATGACGTGCATTTGACCAAGCTCGTACCACATATCGATGACTGAGAATCAATGGTTGCCGAGATGCTGGAATGCTTGGGAGTGGGATCTTGAGACCATTGTAGTGTTTCTGTAAGTCCACCACAACTTGAAAAACCATTTATTATGTCCTGTGCATACAAACAAGAAACTTAAGTTGAACTATTGGCTACCGGGATGGATAGATGGTAAATAATGTGAAAATAGATGTACCAATTTAAATAACAATGAACCAGAGAATAATTTTATTATATAATTCCATTTTTCTTGCTCCTTTGGGCAGAGCCCCTACTCCTAATTCAAATGAATGTCTGTGGGCTTTGTATAATCTGTATGTCCTACATTTCCAAGCATAGAGACGATTAACTTTTGTTCCTTAATTTTTTCTCACGATAAACCATGTGGATCTCATTTCTATTTGTTCATTTTTAAAATTTACCATGTTAATTTACTTTTGGGTAAATTAGTTAGCAATTATATTATGTTTTTATGGCAACTAAACCTTTTTTTTATCTCTGGTTGAAGAACTAACTCCTCTAATGAGAGATAATTTTGTCTTGCCAAATTCATTTGATGCTATGGTAGAATTAGTGTTTTAACATACAGATTGCATTTTTTTCTACTCCTTCATTCTCTCATACAAACCCTAAAAATCTAATACAAACATTGAAAAATAGTATTTAGACTATTAGAGCCAGACTTTCATAAGAAAAATAAGGAAGGAAGAAGATTCTAGCAAAGAGTATATTTGCTAGAACAGTATATGTACTGCTGACGGCAGTGGATGAGTGGTAATCAAGAACCCTAGATTGTAGTATGATTACTCATCCTCATATTTGTGGTGATGATTTCTAAAAGGGTTCAAGGAGATCCAGTAAAAAAGAAAGAATTTTTATATATTTATCAATTTGTTTTGTTTTTATTGGATGGTATAGTGGTCTTTGGGAGTTATTTCATTAAGATAGTAGCAGTTTAGCACTAGTCTGAGCTAATTTGGTACCTGGAGGCTAGAACTACCATAACTTTATTTAATTGGTGAAAAATATAAAAGGGTTGAAGTTTATAGACTCCCAAGTAGTGATATAATTGGTAGAGCTAATATTTTGCCCTTAGTTCTATATAGACCTAGTAATAGCATGGTTTACAGTATTGGTTGTGAACGTTGTTGCATCTTGGTATCCTTAAACTCAGTTGCATTGATATGACTGTATTGATCAAGACACAAAGATACACATCAAAGAATGTTAAAAATAAAATAAAATGGAGCAATCACATTGAAATCATATATATATACCGAGTCCTGATCTTATCAACTATACATCATTTTAAATAAAATCAGCTAAGAACACAAGCTCTTAGATTCCCATTCACTTAAATGCATGATCATCTCAAGAATCCAATCCAATAGCTCAAGGGTCTTAGTTGATTTTAGTTAAAATGAGGTATCCCTCACAAGAACATTTCACTATATATAACACCTTGAAACACATAAAATTATCAAAATAAGTGTTAGCACACTAGTTTACTATAAAAAATATATAATATTTGAACTTTAGTTATCCCATACAATCCAAAGTACCTATTTTTTTTTTTTTAAAGTAAAATTGCATTGGAGTAAAAGGGCTAAAACCACTGTATGCACCAGGTAGACAAGAAAAGCAAAATAGGAGAAGGAAAGAAAAGCTACAAGGAAATAAAATTTGATATCCAAAACCAATCAAGCCTATCCAATAAAAAAGAATCCAACTATCCAAAATTTAAGCTTTAAAATGGGCAATTCAACTTTTAAAACAAAAAAAAAATGGAAAATTACAGTTTGACTCCCTCAACTATCACCGATTTACATTTTGTATTCCCGTAGTTTAAATTCGAATGCATTGACCTCTTATAGTTTTTATTTATGACACTTTGAATCCTTCTGTCATTTAATCATTTGATTCTTTTACTAAATAGTAGTGTTAGACTTGTTATTTTTGCATGAAATATTTATCCTAGATCACTGATGTATTTACAAGTATATCGGTGAAGTTTCATGTTTTCTCACCTTATATTTTAAATTTTATGAATTATTTTCGCAATACAATAAACATATTTCATAATAAATACAATATATGAATAAAAATCTTGAAACTACACCAATATGCTTATTGATGATACATTAACAATTTATGATAAATACTACATGAAAAAAATAAAAAATAATAACAAGCATAACAAAAAATAGGTTTGGTTATCTGTACGTGGACTATTTTTGGTAAGAATATTATTCATATATGTGTGATCGATCTGAGTGTAGTTTTTTAATCTGTAAACTGTGTTTGTACTGGTAAATAGGACCGGAAATCCCTCTCGCCCCATCCTGATATCAATAAATGAGAAATTTCTAAATAATATTGAGACAGGAATAAAAATTTGAAATATAACCCAACATATTTTGGAAAAGATAAATAGAACGGGCTGGAATGGTACAGCCGATCACAAACCAATGGTGATGATGTTTCTAAAAGAAGTTTGAGGTGGACGCTCCAATGGTGCTATATTCATTTTTAAGTTCAACCATCTTTTCCTATAATTTCAATTCTCATTTTTTCTCACAAACTATCCTTTCTTTTACCCATCAATTACCATTTATAAAAATAATAATAATAATATTAATTAACAAAATGAAAATAAATATAAATAATAAAAATATTAATCATTATTGCTTTAATGAAAAAATAGAAAAAAATTGTGATGTGACGGTAAAAATGATGACGTGGTGCACTATTGGTGATCGCCTAACACTTAAATATATATTGGTATAAGGTATGAGAATTTTTATTTATTTATTTTTTTTAAATACTATTTTGATTTCAAATTTTTTTTAATATATATATATATATATATATATATATATATATACTTCAAACGCTAAAAATGCATTTGATCGACCAACGAGCCATTTTTCATTTGATTTGAAAAAGAATAAAATGAATCTGAAGGAGAATAAAATCTGGCATTTTTCTTTAATTTCATATGACCCCAATCCCGAGGTTACTTTTTAATAATTTAATGATTTCGGATTTAAAATAAAAAAAAGAAATCCCAAAAGTTGGAGTTACACGTAAGAACAGGCTTCAAAAACATATTTCTAGCTCCCTACAATGAAAGTACCCACATTTGGCTTGCAAAGCAGATCAAATTACTAGAAAACCCCTTGATTTCAACAAAATTAACAAGGGAGAGAGAGTTATTGTAAACTTTATAACTATCGCCGACAAATTCTTATGACGTGGCTTTGATAGGTGCTTTCCATCAACGACGGCTACGTACTACAAACTACTCCAAAGCACGGATCAGGTGCGGAAGCCCTCACGACAACACCAATACTTGTTCCCCCACGTCAAAGATAGTCACGTGACAACTGACAATCAAGTCACGTGATCACACTCTACTTTTGTTGCCTATATATATATTCTATTTCATGACGTGTCAAACAAGTATTGGCTAACCCAAGTTACAGTCATACACAGCTTCCGCACCAAGTACAGCCTTCATCTCTCTCTCGTCTGACGTCTCTATGAAGCATTTATTCATTTGCACAAAACAAACACTAAAATAGGAGGATATATATATATATATATATATATATATATATATATAGAGAGAGAGAGAGAGAGAGAGAGAGAGACTTGCCGTATTTCTGAAATCGAAGTTGAGGTCGCCGGCACAAACGACACCGAAACTTTTCTCATCAACGCCGAGAAATGCACCGTCCGTTTCGCACAGAACCCTACCTTTCTGAGGCCGAATTTCGGCGATTTTCTCATCTCTGATAGTTCGGTTCTCGATTTTTTCCGTGATCGCCATCGGCCTGAGAAACTCCTCCGGCAAATCCCACGGACTAGGCTTCCTGTCTCCGTCGGCGAACGCCGTTACATGTTCGGCTGATTTTGTGTACATTATCACCACTGGCTGTGTTCTGAGTTTTCTTTGCAAGTAAGAATTTGAAGAGAGAGGGAGACGAGCAGAGCTTTAAATAATACATAGGAAAGCAGAGCACGACCAAGCGAGGCACTTTCCGTCTTTCGTGAAAAAGATGGAGGAACGTGAAGTTAACTTTAATATTTTGAGATTACGAAAATGACCTTGATGATTGAGTTTTATTACGTGCTTTTACCTTCTTCAGTATGTGTATTTGTATGGTGATTAAGAGAATATTGTAATAAAGATACAACAGGAGCTTAAGGGGCAAGTAACTGAATCTCAGCCGCTGATATACCAAATCTGAAACACACAGACATCATGGCATTTGAATGAATGAATTTATGTTAAAAAGAAGTCCGTGTCATGTCATGTGAGTTTACGCTATTTCTTAGGGGGCGTTTGGTTGCCTGTAATGTAATGTAATTTAATTGACTGTAAAGTAGATTACAGTGTAATTTGATTACTTTGGTAATTTAAATTACATTCCAAATTACAT
>JAESVK010064279.1:0-10305 GCA_017140935.1 Hamamelis virginiana
AAATCATGAGTAGTGACGAGTCTCATATATTACATTTAATCCATAGACATAAAATAATAATTAACATGGTGAGCCTTTAGCATTCATTTCATAAATAGGCTCTTGGATTGATTATGGACTTTATTTAAAGGTATAGAGAGGTAATATGGTGATCGCAAATAAAATTGAAAACCCTAAACATGCATCTATGAAGTTTTCCATAACCTCCATAGTCCTCCATGCTTCTCTTGTGCCTCTCCATGCTCCAAGCCTCCATCATGCTCCATTCTTAATAAGTACATTAAATAAAAAGAAAGGAGATACACAATAGGGGAATGGGATGTACATAGAGAACAAGAGAAAAAGAGAAGAGGCATGCAAGCCCCAATTAAATTATAATCACCAAAGAGGCATACAAGCCCCAATTAAATTACAACCTAATTAAATAAATAAATTACAGCCCCTAAATCACATCCACATGCGGCCAATCATATCCAATTAATTGGTCTTAAGTTCATAATCAACTCATTTTAACAATCTCATTGAATAACAATCATATTGCAAGAATAAAAGGCATAAGCAAGATATATATAACAACTAATATTAATTAATAAACCTTAATAATATTCATCTCATGAATATTATAATATTTTAATCACATTAAAACAGTGGCTACATCGTTTTTAATCTAATTAAAAACACTACAAGAAAAATGACTTTTTGAGGCGTTTTAAAAACGCCTTCTATAGCCTTTCGCTGCGTTTTAAAAACACCACATAAAACGCCTTCATGGGCACCGCCTTAAAAAGTTTTGGCCTTTCGCGGCGTTTATAAAAATGCATTTAATATTACATTCAGTGGCGTTTTAAAAACGCCTTCAAAAGTTTTTTTTGCGGCGTTTTAAAAACATCTTCTATAGTTTTTTTGCGACGTTTTATAAATGCCTTTAAAAGTTTTTTTGCGGCGTTTTAAAAAACGCCCTTAAAAATATTTTCTACGGCATTTTTAAAATGCCGTTAAATCACTTTTTAAACTTTTCTACGACGTTTTAAAAACGCCGCAAATATATATATATATATGTATATGTATATTTTTTTTCTATTTTTTGGCATTTTTATTTTTATTTTTATTTTTTTTGGCTTATTTGAAATAATCTTTATATGCATCATATAGAAGTTACCACTAACATGAAAAAAAATGCACATTCCATTAAAATAAATTCTCATAATCAAATTCTTCACATTTTATCACTTTGAAAGTTCTAAACACAAAAAAAAACTATTTGTATATAGTTCTTAAAAATACATATTTCTCCCACATTCATTCCCTTCCAAAATAGACCCAAAAAAAAAAAAAAAAGGAGCTTAACTTCATCCATCCTTCATTTCTTGTAGCTCAAATTTGATAATCTTCAAACTACAAAAACAACATAATTGTTACAAAAAATTATTATCAACTTAAGAACTATATATTTCACAAATTATAATAACTCTATATTTTTAACACTTCTATAATAATAGTATATGATCACTAGAAGAATCAAATGACACATTCTACCACTCCAATAATAAGCAATTCAACCAACAATCACATGAATCATCCTAAATATTAAATAATATATTGTTTCAATTTTGAGACGAAAACTCGGCAGAGTTCCATCTGTTTTTGCAACATTCCAGATTTTTACCTGACACTATAAGAGTTTTATAGCACTTCTATAATCACAATATTTCAATATTACTACATTTAAATGACGCATCCTTGCACATCCTACCTCTCCCATTAATCAACAACCAACAATCACATGAAAGGATATGATATTATATATATGCACCGTTCTATAGACTATAGTCCATATACACAATAGTACAAAAGGATTATTGGAAGGGCAGAATGCCAGGTTTTACGATGCTCAATAGAAATTTCTTACAGAATTCTGTCTGAGTAAAGAAATTAGATTAACATGTTTCTATTTGATCAAGTCAAGTAACACCAATCTTTGAAGAGACATAATGGAGATGCACCGCAAAAGGAATATGGAATCACACCATACCAACAAGAAACCTTCCGATAGATATCGCATTCATAGAAGTTTGCTAAGTTGAAAAAATTTCAGCGCGAAATGCATATATACCAATAGCGGATATTTTAACTTAGATATAATTTCAATCAGCGGATCTTTGTAGTCAAAACTTGAATCATGGAGAAAAAACAATACTCAAGTGAGATAGAATGAAAATTGCTACTCCACCACCCAAGACCAGAGAAAAAGCCTCGTTAAAAAACAACATACCCCCTACGGTGGTTTCCTCATAATATTTTTTCTGTAACGATAGAATAGACAACCAGTATTGTCCCCTGGTTATGCCATAACTTAGGAGCAGCCATGTATATAAATCCTTTGTGATTCTTGCACAACAGATTTAGATATAACTATTCAAAATTTGTGAATATTCCAAAGTTCTACTGGTGGAGTCAAATTCATATTCCTCATGTATGACTATGTCCTATATAATTAAAATTCCTTTCATATACAGCAGCAGCACGCAAGAATATCAAGTGCCATAATAATTCACATCATCACTAAACTTTGACTTTCTTAACAGGGTTTCACACCCTCTAGTTGAAAGAGATAAACTCTAAAATCCGAGGCATTCATTCCTTGACATAAAGAGCATAAATAAAAAGGATAAAAACAATAATGGATAATGCAATATTATCAACTTAAAATACACATATATTTCACAAATTATAGTAACTCTATATTTTTAACACTTCTATAATAATAGTATATGATCACTAGAAGAATCAAAAGACACATTCTACCACTCCAATAATAAGCAATTCAACCAACAATCACATGAATCATCCTAAATATTAAATAATATATTGTTTCAATTTTGAGACGAAAATCCGGCAAAATTCCGTCTATTTTTGCAACATTCTAGAATTTCACCTAACAGTATAAGAGTTTTATAGCACTTCCATAATCACAGTTTTTCAACACTATTACATTTAGATGATGCATTCTGCACCTCCCATGTATGAAAAGTAAGCATCTACTTACCTAAAAAATATACCTCAAGCTTAGAAATGAAGTGTTGCTACATAGAGTACGTAGGATCCATCCCTTTAATCACCAAGTGCCCGTACACTACATCAGAATGTTTGTACCGTAAGTTCTTACATTTAATACAAGGGCATGAGATCCTTTCTGGATTCCTTGCATTTGCCTTAGCTATATCAATGAATTTACGTGCTCCATCTTGATATTCACTAGAAAATCTAGGCAGATGCAACCATTCTTTATCCATCGTGAGCATTCCACCTCCTAGGAGAACTATAAACTATTCCATATTTGTTATAACTTGAATGACAATCATATGACAAGTAGGAGGACTACGATCATACTTGCAACAATCAGAAGAGAATGCATTTATAATGGACTCACTAATTATTCTATACTCATGGAGAATAATAAAATTGTCTAGAAGTGATTGGACATAGTGGCGAAGAGTTTATAGGAGGAGCTTTATTTATTAACATATTAGCTCCAATTCTACTTGCACTTTTTTCTACTTGCACTTTTAACAATAATTCTATGTCGTGGTGTTGGATAATCTTATGCTGTAAACTCGTTCATGACTGCGACTAAGGTTCTTTTTCTGTTCTACACAAGTGAGTTTTTTCCTTTTTAGATGGACTCTCATTCTCTATCTCTCGCTCTCTCTTATTCTCTGGTTCATTGGTCATGGATAACTTTTTCACCCTAGTTTTGTGGTCCTAAAAAAGCTGAAAAAATATTAATATAAGTATATGTTTTACGATGCTCTTGCGTGTGTATATTGACATATATCAGCAGCTATTGACAATGATGATGAGGACTGTCAGTGCTGTAGTGTACTTGTCAGGAGGTGACATGGCATTGTCATAACAATATGCCCTTTCTAAATAAAGACTTAGCCGTATATGATATAAGAGGCTAAGTTAATGTGTCCAAATCATAAAAAAAAAAAAATTGATCATTTGAAGGTTTAACAAAAACTTAAGACACATGCGATAACAGGTGTTAGGAAACTGTTTGGCAATTTGAGGGTCCAAAAAGAGTTTGATACAATGGCAATAGGTGGCACAAAAAGGTTTTGACCCATATATATAACTCATGATCATGATGAAGACCTAACAACAAGATAGTGACCAAATAAGTAACCCGGCCATAAGAATAATTAAAACACATTAAATACAAAATTTAAGATTAGTGAAGCTAAACAGTTGTAGTATGAGACTTGGGTTTGTGAATAACATAAGCAATTAGTTTATGAGCTGTGCAATTAACAAATAAAGAATATGGGTCTCAAGATTCTATATAAATCGTAAGTTTAATGCATCAATTATTGTGCAATTATATCCAAGCAAGAGCAACTTTTATTTAAGGGAAAAATATAAATGAAAAATTTATTTCAAAAGAGTACCAAGTTGAATATCACTAATAAAGGCCCACACTAACCAATAAAGTAAAAATGCTGTCTAAAAGCCAAAATATAATTTATAATTGAGCACTAAGACCAAAAACATATTGTTCTATTAGAAAGATCCTTTTTTTGTGAAATAGCAATTTGAGTACTTACTTGGGAACGTAGAAGCTCCTTATAAGTAGAAAGCACACGAAATACAATAATGAATTTAGATATGACTGGAATTAGAACAAATGAACTCCATTAGTGGCAAGCCAAACTAAAAAGGAGAAGAAATAAAAACATCAAAAGTCATTCATCCAGTAAAAAGGTCCATCCCAAGATTATATACATATATTTATATATATACACACACACACACATATTAACATCCTTTCTAATAACACGAGTCTTCAGTTTTTGCATCAATTGTTTACATTTATATAACATTAGAAGAAATAAATGGCACAAAGTAGTCTAAAGTGTGTGTGTGTGTGTGTGTGTGTGTGTTTATATATATATATATATATATTGAGAGAGAGAGAGAGAGAGAGAGAGAGAAATATTAACTAAATATAAGAATGAACTACAATATCGCAAGCTACAATTTATGATCTATTTGTAACCACACATCAAGCAAAAGGAAGCATTCATTTCAAGCTGTACACCACAAGACAGAAGAGTCTAGGCAACAAGTATTGGAGCATTTGATAGTCTTGATAAAAGTATTTCCAATGATATGCCACTTGAACTGCCATTGCCACCCAAATAAGTTGCTCCAATGATGTGTCATTTGGGATGCTGAATTTTGGCAATCGCACATTGAGCCGTTAAATTTGACATCTCAGTTGGCAATTTCCATTTGTGCCAAATTATATATATTTTTTCTTAAAAAATAAAAAATGTCAAAATGTAACATTAATACATTGGAACATATATGCACCAAAATTTAACATTGACGCCTAAAGTGCCAAATTTTGGCATTAGCTAATCAATTAATGGCATGAATGCATGCTCTAATGAAGCTCATTAAGGACAATGGTAAATGTATTCAATTAAAATATAATCAAATATCAAGGAATTATACTTTTTTGTAATTTTTTTCTACCTCAAACTAACAAGATAAAAAAAATAAATAAAAATATTTTCTATTTTTTAAATTGTGATAAACTATTAACAATTAATTAAAATTCGTCCCCCTCACTCAAATTTCTGGCTTCGTCCCTAAGCAACATTCATTAAATTGATTTTGTTAATGCTTTAGCTTTGCATTAAGGATACCAAAGAGTTCAGCAAATGAAAACAATAGAGGGGAGAGTTGCAAGAACAATAATTGAACTGAAAAAAATTCATAATTAAGTCCTCATTCCAATATGTTTTTAAACTAGAGTAGTGCATACTTCCTCATTGGAAAGCACGTTCGGCAAGTAAGGAACACCAAGCTCTCCTTCCTAAGTAGGTAGATTCAACCTTACACCTTAATTGCATACTTCCTCATTGGAAAGTACATCTCTCTTTTCTTCTCCCGTTCCGTCTTTAGCGATGGTTGCATGAAATACAAAAGACAAGTTGGTTATTCAACATTGGTGCATTGGCACAAAAAGATATTGGCATTACCATCAATATTAACATTAACAGTTATAGACCGGTGAAATTAAGCATTATAAACCACATAAATTAAAGCACACATCAAAGTTATGATCGACCGCTTCGAGCAGACACTAGAAATCCTATTTCAAGTTTGATCTCTTCCCAAAAATGTACGACTGACAAATATAAAAATATGGCCAGGCAGGTTCACATCTAAGTCAATCTTGGCAAAATTGCAGAAACTTGATCTGTGCTAGTTCGAAACCACCTTGAGAGCATCCAATCAAACTGGAAGCTTAAGGAAGCACTTGGGTTTATTCTTAGCTAGGCAAATTTTGGGGCTTTCTAAACAATGCCCGAGCCATCTCATCAGTATCAGCATAATTACAGTTATCATGCTTGCTCTTGTATTCTTACGTACTTTTGGAGGGTGCACTAGTGTTATCTCTTCTAGTTTCTCTACCTAGTCATCTCATCACAGTAACAGATGTAACACAGATACACTTGATTAAAAATTTCTGGTTTTAGGCTTCCCAATTTTACCCCAATAACTCTTTTAACAAAAACCATTAAACCATATTATGAACATAAATGAAAAATCCATAACCAATGAGATTATTTATTCTTTCAATTGTTCCATTAGAAGGGCTTTGTAACCTTTTTAGGAGTCTATGGAATTGTGGAGGGTAACTACTTGGTGGCACAAGTTAGAATTAAAAGAGGGTTGACATCCAGCTCAGGGTCAGCCATAAAATAGTCAAAGACCCTGATCAATGGCACTATAATACAAAAAGCCAATCCCAAATATTTGGGATATGGATTGTTGGTCCTAGTTCTGCTTCATAATATTTCTTAAACTAAGAATTTATAACAATTTCAAAGTATAATAAATATACCGTGTCCAAAATAAGCTGAAGTGCATATAATGCAAAATTGGATACTTAATGCTATGAACTGAGCTTGTAAATAAGAAGGCTTGGATTTGGCTCAAGATCAAGCTTCCAACAATTAAGGTATGCTCAAGTACGGATGAGCTTGTAAAAGTTTTCCTGAGCTCTTAAACTCAACAAAAAGTGATGCACCAATGGATAGGGCTTAGATGCAATGCATTAAAAGGTCTCCAAAACCCTAAATCAAAATCCAGCACCCAAAATGTGACACTGATATATAAATTAATTACAGGATTAATGGCATATAAAATGATTTGAGTTTGTTTAATATATTAACATGCAATAACAGGCAGCTGAGATATACATTCATACATAGATGTATGTATGTATGAATCAAGTGATGTGACCCTTGAAGTGGAGACCCACCACACAACAATACAAAGCCCCGCCCCAAAAGGAAAAAAAATTTGGTGTAGGCTCATTAAACTAAATGAGCTGACTTGAAGCAATGTGCCACATGCAAGCCTTTTAATTAAGCTAAACCTCAACTCTTAAAACGCCAAGCCAGGACAGTTTGTTGATAAACTAGATATTCTACAAACATGGCCACTTCTAAGCACCCAAATACATTTAGTGAAAACATTCATGAATTTCAACTAACATTTCCCACCTAATGTGATATTACTCGACCCATCTAAATGTTTGAACTTTGGACACTAATCTGATACAAGACTCCACAAACAATGATCCAGATAAAACTTAAATTTGATATAAGGTCTGAGAGTCTAAATAAATCAAGTTTCCTTTAATTCGGAGGAACTACCTTCAGAATATAATTTACAAACTTAAGTGGAGTTTAACACCATGCTCAAAGAATGAAACATAACCTGAATTAACCTTCAAAATTAGCAAGAATCTTTGATTTATGTGCATCAAGCTAACGTCAAGGAAAGAGATTAATGAGAGAAAACTGCACTATAAACATCCTATTTTCTGAATCTAAAGCTACATCACTAGTCAACCATCTTCATTAGCATATATGATCTAACATCAACATAATTCTTAAACTGTTACTAAGTACTCATTGTAAATGCAAGTTCAAGAACTTAGGAACTTCATGTATAAATTGAAACTCCAAAGATATTGAATTCCTTAATGCTTCATTTCGGTGCCAAGAAAATGTTGGAAAAGAAAAGGAAAAAGAGTAAGATGTTGTTGGTTTTTTATATTGAAAACAAATGACCGTCTATCTATACTATAGAATGCCTGAAGACAGGTTTCACCACTCACTTTTTCTTATTTTGCATGAAGAAGTCCATAAGAATATCATAACCTATGAAGAACACTAACTATTCAAAAATCCCAAATAAAGCTACCAAACTACACTAAAAATGATAATCAAAGAGGAAACTTTTTATTAAGGCAACTATCAAACCATAAATCAATTTAAACTTTTTACAGAGAACCATTTATGCTCTGTTTTCTTACAATACATTAGGAAAAATTAAATTAAATTAAATTAAATTAAAAGAAAGAGAAAGGAGGGGGAAGAGAGGGGAGAGATCCCTTCACACCTTCAATCCGAATCCACACAACCAAATCCATGAAACCACAACCACCAACTCAGCTATTAAGAGGAACAATATTTTAAAATAAAGAATATTACATATACAGGAATAAGAACAAAAGTAAGAAACACTATATATATCAGACTTTAGACATCTAGATGAAAAAATCGCAGAGATGAGAAACAAATCCCGCACCACCAAGAACAACTAACCCTGTGAACTGAATAAACAACTTAGCAACAACACGACTGAGTCAAGATCTGCAGCAAATCAAACTCATAACAACAAGATACGTACCTCAAGGATGTCGGAGATGATTGGGGCCAACTTCGGTAGCAGATCGAGACTAGGGTTTGACTAGGGTTTGATGGAGAATCCTTGTGTGGCCTCCCTTCGTTTCGAAGAAGAACAGATCTACAGATCTACAGATCGGCATAAGTATCGGCAGTGAGGCAACGGGATTAGGGTTGAACGGTGGAGCAGATCGAGATAGAGAAAGAGAGAAAGAGAGAGCAGATGTTCGCGCGATCGAGTGGAAAAATGAGGGGCGCGGGGAAAAGAAAAGAAAAAGAGGGAAGAAGAAATTTCGCGAGGGACTGTTGAAGGCGTTTTTATAAAAACGCTGTTATTAAGACTTTTTGCTGCGTTTAAGAAACGCCTTAAATGAAAAAATTTATGCGGCGCTTTTAAAACGCTGTGTTAAGTGGTATTGGCGTTTTTTGCTAAAACGCCGCAAAACATTATATATATCAGACTTTAGACGGCGTTTTATCGAAAAATGCCGTAAATAGTATTTTTAAAGGCATTTTATAAATAAACGCAGTGAAAGAAGTGCCGCAAAAGGCTATTAATGTTGTAGTGAAACCGAAATAGGAAACTATTGTTGTTAAGAGACCAAAATAGAAACCCTAATTTGATTAAATCATCAAAAATTAATTTTAATCATCCCCTACTGTTTTAAACACTTTAAAACATATTTTCTTCAATAATAAAAATAATAAAACCATGGAGATATCAAAATTAATGTTTGACAAAATTGAAATAGGAAACTAGTTAAAAACTGTTACCTAAAACAATTTCTGGGTTACAAAAATTTAGGGTTTTATGAACAGCCCTTAGAGAGGCTTTCATGACCATTTTAGGATTTTAATAACAACCTTATTAAGTCCCTAACTAAGTGGTAACAAGGGGATAATTAATTCTAAACACTAAGTATTGAAAAGATTATATTTTTCATACCTTTGAAAAAATTCCGGCACATGTGATAATAGGATAATCAATCCCAAAAACCTTAGTGTGACCATATATGATTGATTTTTCATGAAATAATAATTCTAACATGATTTAAAATCATTCTATTAGTGAATTGAAGTATGGTGGCTCAAGAAAAATCATTCGAAAACAATTTTCAAGATTTATTTTGAAAAATAGTGTTGCTGGAAAAACTGGGCAGCAACGGTTATCAACTTTAAAAAATTATTTGAGCCATCAAAACTCCTCCAAAATTCACGAAATTAAATATACATGAAGCTTGGACAATGTACTAAAAATCTATGGTCATGAATCAATCAAAGATAGCCCCAAAAATTCCAGTTTTAAACAAAACAAGAAAGTACCCAAACTAGGAAACCTAGTAGCCGCCACCCCCAAGCTTGGGGATTTCGGCCTCCTGTTTTATTTTAATTGTTTTGTTTCTTAAACACATATATTATAATGCTAAATCAAATATAAAATATTATAATTAAACATGTAATCAACTCTTGATTAAAACAAAATAAAATAAAGAGAATAGAGATGATGAAACCAAAACCCTAAGGTAGCCAT
>JAESVK010064283.1:0-10608 GCA_017140935.1 Hamamelis virginiana
GTGAAACCAAGACCATCCCTCATACCGATTTGATCTTAAAGCATCACTTGGCCATGCTTAAAACACAGTAATAAATATTTTTCTTTTCAATACTTTTTTTAAATTGAATTATTTAAAGATAAGCGCTTGGTGTTTTATGTCATTGTGGCATTTCCGCATAGGGGTTACCCTTTGAGGGGTGTTACAATGAGCCGCCTTCTAAATCTCCACTTCCCAATGAACATGAACCCTTTTTTATTGAACGGGATCCATGAAAACGTGCACCGATATGGAAATATCCCGTTAATAGGCAAGATGAGCTTAGACGAGAATATATCAACAAAGTGGCATATCAACCTCATTTTCAAGTGTATCCATCGACCCAATCGGGAAAACAATATTGTCGGTTTCAATGCTCTTGGTTTAAACAATTTTCTTAGTTAGAGTATTTGCCTGAAAAGGATGCAATGTTTTGTTTCACATGTTTTCTTTTTGAAGACAAATCGTCCAACCGACAAGATTTTACTAATGAAGGGTTTAGAAACTAGAAGAGGGTTAATGATGGTGATAAATGTTATTTCTTGAAACACGTATGAGGTCCCACTTTAACACATAATAATGCTGTGATTTCTTTGGCTGGTTTGAAGGATGTTACTCAACATATTGACAAAGTTCTCAGTGTATAAACTTCAGAAGAAATTCAAAAGAATAGGTTACGACTTACAACAACAATTGAGAGTATTTGGTGGTGTATTTTTCAGGGATATACTTTAAGAGGTCATGATGAATCTGAGAATTCAACAAATCATGGGAATGTCATTGAATTCATAAAGCTTATGGGAAGGTTGAGAGATGATATTAGTCGTGTTGTCCTTGAAAAAGCTCCAAAAAATGGAAAGTACAACTCACCAATGATTCAAAAGGAGATAATGAATATTTTTGCCAACAAAGTGAGAAATTAAATTCGTGAGGAGGTTGGAGATGCCAAATTTTCTATCCTAGTTGATGAGGCGAAAGAAAAGATGAATTTGATAAAGAACAAATGGCTATTGTCTTGAGATTTGTTGATGTTCATGGTTTTTTACGCGATCATTTTTTTAAAATTGTACATGTTTCAGATATCACCGCAACAACTCTTAAAAAAGAGATATCTGATGTCCTCTCTTGTTTTAACCTGCAAATTGAGAATATGAGAGGTCAAGTGTACGATGGTGCAAGTAATATGCGAGGTGCATGGAATGGATTACAAGCCATATTTCTTAGGGATTGTCTATGTGCATATTACATACATTGCTTTGCCCACCGACTACAACTAGCATTAGTTGTGGCTGCTCAAGATGAGAATACTGTTTGGGAATTCTTTTCAAAGTTAACTTCTATTGTCAATCTTGTTAGTGCTTCTTCCAAACGTCATTATGAGTTGCAATCTGCTCAAGCTATTGAAATTGCTTAGATGGTAGCTACTAGTGAACGTGTGACTGGTAGAGGGGCTAACCAAATTGGCACTTTGCAGCGAGCTGGCACTACCCAATGGAGTTCTCATTTTGATCCTATTAACAGTTTGATAGATATGTATGGTGCAACTTGTACAGTTCTTAAAAGCTTGACGGTGGAGGGATCCTCACCTTCAATATGTGGGGAAGCCCGTGGTGCTTTAAAGGCAATGAGGTCTTTTGAATTCATAATTATCATGCAGTTAATGAGTAAAATTATGGGAACTGCCGATATGCTTTGTAAAGCCTTGCATCACAAGTATCTAGACATTCTAAATGCTATGGACTTAGTCAGGACTACAAAGACACTTCTACAGACTTTAAGACAAGATGGTTGGGATAATCTTATTTTGTATGTGAAGTCAATTTGTAGAGAGAATGATATTGTTATACCTTAAATGGGTGCTCGCTCCAAAGAGGTTCGTTCTTGTAAAAAAAAAAAAAGATGACATCACAGATAAACATTATTACCGCTTTGATATATTCAACGAGACAATAAATCATCGGTTGATGGATTTGAATAGTATATTCAATGATGAGGCAGTGAAACTCCTTATCCTTAGCTCAGCTTTGGAACCCATGGATGGTTTTAAGTCATTTAAAATTGAAGACATTTATAGCCTTGTGGGGGAATTTTATCCTGATGATTTCACTAAACAGGAAATGCATTCCTTGAGATGTCTGTTGCAACATTATGAGCTTGGCATTCCCTATCATCTGAAATTTCAGAATATGTCTACAATTTCTGAATTATGTCGAGGGTTGGCAGAAATAGGGAAGTCACAAAATTACTATCTTATTGATAGGTTGGTTCATCTTATTTTGACTCTTCCTGTTTCCACAAAAACTACAGAACGAGCATTCTCAGCTATGAAGCTTGTTAAATCTACACTTCGCAACAAGATGGGGGACGAATTTCTGGAAAATTCCATGGTTCTCTGCATTGAAAAAGAACTTGCTGAAAATATCAATTTTGACTCAATAATAGATGAGTTCTATTCTAAAAAAGACCGTAGGGTGCAGCTTCAATAGGGTATTTTTTAAAAAACTTATCTATGTCATGTTTGAATAGATATTTTCTTTTGTTTCAATTCAAATATTATATAACTGTGAACCTTTGAGCATGAAATGAATTATAATCTTCTTTATATATATATATATATATATATATGGGTCACGTTCCCCTTACATCCTATTTTGACACCTATGTTTACTTCTCATTTTTAAATACCATTGTAGGTTGAATACTTTGAGAAACCGACCGTTATATTGATACTTATCTTATGTTTGTCATGTGTGAAAAAAATCGGAGTGAACAAACAGTTAGTTTTTGAAAAATATCATTTTGAAAAACTATTTTTTTTTTTATTAATTAAAAACATAACAGTTTTTTATAGTGACATTTCTTAAAATCTAACAGTTGGATCATAATGATTTTTGGTAAACATGATATGCATAAGAAATGTATTGAATCCGAAGGTCAGTTCGTCAAAATATTTATCATAGGTAGTGTTTTAAAAACGAGGTGTAAACATAGGTGTCAAAATAGGGTGTAAGGGGAACGTAACCATATATATATATAGTAGACTTTCAGGCTCCTGTAGGGGTAAAACCTTACGGCAGTGTGACTTTCGTAGCAGTAAGTCCCGACGGACAGGGCAGTCAGGCTATAGGTGTCTAACCAGGATTTAGGGGTTTGGAGGTTCAAAATGAGCTTCCTCCGTAGGTCAATGTCTGTGAGATCAGACACTCCCTCTAAGGGAAAACAATTGGTTAACAAGAAAGAGACCAAGTATACTGTAGATGAAATAGATTTATATGAGTGGAAGATACCTAGGGTACCAACCACAGAGATATATCATAGACCATTGTTACAATTTTATGCAGATATGAATATCCAGTTAACAGAGCACAATATCAATTTTGATTCTGATTTTGTCACAATCAAACTCTTCAGCCAAGAGAGTATTGATAGACATATATCAGAAGGATTTAAATATTTGCCTATTGGACTAGTTCAAGTTGCTGCTCAACCTTTGGGGAGAGAAGGCATGGAGTTGTCAGTAGTTATGGTCTTGAGAGATTGTAGATGGTTAAATTTTGATAAAAGTATGCTAGGAGGTATACAGTCAGGATTACATCATGGTCCAGTATATTTTAACTGCTTTCCGAATCACAGTGTTAGTTTGGAAGATAAAAATATAATGGAAGTGTTAACTGTTAATGCTAAGATTCATAATCCTGAGATCCTTCGTGGATCATTACCTGTTACCATCAAATCTAGGATACAGTATAAAGTGTTTAATACTCATTTAAGTCATAGAGCAAGGATGAGATCTCCTAATGGGGAAACGCTCATGATTCAAACAAATGTTAGAGATAAAAAAGAGATAATACATCCTAGGAAGATCCTTTGGCATGAGCTTACCATTCCTGAAGAATGGAGACTCCCAAAGATAATGCCTAAGATTGAAGATAAACAACCAGAAGAAGATAATTCTTCTACAAATGTTCAAAAGTTAACTGAATATGATGATGGAAGTGTTGGAATAAAGTTTTCTTCTTCTAGGAGAAATTCTTTCAGACTTCCTAAGAAATATGAACATAGAACTTTTGAGACAGCCCTAGAGCTTCTTGCACTTTTGTCCCAACTAGGATATTTGAATACAAAACTACTGAACCAGATTTAGTAGGAGTAGAAAATTCAAATATACCTAGACCTTACTATACCACAGAATCAAATGAACCAATTCACTCTGATTCAGAGACATAAGAGACACCCCCAATGTCTCCTACACAGTCTCAAATGGATCTTCAGGTCTGTGTTATAGAAAAGGAGTTCGTAATAGATAAAGTGTTTTTAAGAAAGGATTTTTATTGTGAAAGCAATAAGAAACCTAAAGAATGGTTTTTTAAAACATTCGACAAATCCCAAAGACATAAAATTCAAGAAAAATATTATGCTTGTATGAATAATCATAAAACCCATATCTATGTCTTTACATGGTTTGAAATTTATGCTGAACAAACTTCAGTAGAATTTCCTTTTGTAAAAGAGATAATATGGCAAGTAAAAACACTACCATCTGGAAGATTGCTCAAAATACCCATAAGGAGTCAATCCATCCTCCTATGGAAAATATTGAGATAAGTCACAGAAATAGTGTTATTACGGCTTCTCCATATAAGATAACAGAAAATCCTTCAAATACTACTGATAGGAATTTTCAAAAGATTATGGAGCAGAACAATTTTTCAAATCAAACGTTAAAAACTATTGGTGGTCAGTTATCCAGGGTTGAAAACCTTGTCCAGAAGGAGAAAATTACTCCTGATAAAGCTGATGAAACACCAATATTCAAACCTCGTGAAACTTCTAATAAACATTATCAACAGTTATCTAAAACGGTATTTTCTGAGATAGAAAAAAGACTTGAAAACTTAACATATATTGTTGCTAGAGTTCTGGATACTCCAGAATCATCTAGAAAGACATTAGCTGTTATTGAAAAAGCTGAGCCTGAATCTGAAGATGAAGCATCTCAGATTGAAGCAGCTTTAAATGCTTTAAATTCTAGTATAAGTTCAAATAGACCTTTAAGAAACTTGTATCCTAGGCCAGCATATCCAGATATGCAGATGGAGGAAAGAGGAACATTTCACCAAGCTACATATCATGGAGGTACAATCTATGAATGGAACATAGATGGTATGACTGAGTATCACATAATCAACTATCTCCAGGAAATGACTATGTTTTCCACTACATATAAATCAAAGTCTCCTGAAGTAGGTGATCATGCTGTAGCTTCAGCTTTAATTGCTGGATTTACAGGTCAATTAAAGAGTTGGGGGGATAATTATCTTTCAACTACTGAAAGAACAAACATTCAAAATGCGATTAAAACTGATAATTCTGGCACTGTCATTAAGACAGAAGATGGTGAAGATATTGAGGATGCTGTTGCTACTCTTATCTTTGCTATTGCTAAACATTTCATTGGAGATCCCTCCAAGATCAAAGATAGATCTGCAGATTTGTTAACTAACTTGAGGTGTCCAAAACTTCAAGATTTCAGATGGTATAAAGATATGTTTCTCACCAAGGTTTTGATGAGAAATGATTGTAATCAACCATTCTAGAAAGAGAAGTTTATCTCAGGGTTACCAAATCTATTTGCAGAAAAAATTAGCATAAAACTTAGGGAAAAACATGATGGAATGATTCCTTATGATAAGCTTACATATGGTGACATAGTAAGTACTATCCAACAGGAAGGTATTTCATTATGTAATGATTTTAAGCTAAAACAACAGATGAAAAAGGAAAAATTGGAAGTAGAAAAGAACTAGGATCATTCTGTGAACAGTTTGGATTCACTTCCATTAAACCTGCTCCATCGAAAACAGCTAAAAAACATAATAAAAAAGTTACTCATTCTAGTAATAAATCTGGTAATAGTCAAGGCCATCACAGGAGATTTAATACTAAGAAAGGTAATTCTAGAACTAATAATTTTAGAAAGGCCAGTAGTAACAAGGGTAAAGGCAAAGGAATTGAACATTGGCTTCAACCACCATCAAGTTCAAAACCTTCAACCTCAAATGCTAATGGTCCTAACAAAAAGCTAGGTGTTTGCTATAAGTGTGGCAGATTTGGTCATTATTCTAAATCATGTCCTATGAAAGCAAAGATAAATGAGCTTGATGTTAGTGATCAATTTAAGAAAATTTTAATGGATATTATTCTCCTTTCTGATGAATAAGAAATAATTCATGAAGAAGAAGAAGGACTTCAAATTGATGAAATTGCTTCATCTAATGAAGAAACCTCTTCTGAATCATAAGAAGAAGATCAAGATGATAATTGTAAACAGGATTGTAAATGTATCAATGTCATAACTAGAGAACAAACAGTTTTGTTAGATGCTATTGATAAGATACCAGATCCTGAAGTACAAAAGGAATTTTTGATAAAATTAAAAGATAGTTTAACTGATAAACCTAAAGCTTAAAGTTCAAATCAAGTTTATAATCTCAGTGAGATCCTTGGTAGAGTTGAACCAAAAGAGAAAAAAGAGGTAACTATTCAAGATTTAAAAAGAGAAGTTAATCACCTTAGAGTTGAAATTAAAGATTTAAAGAATAATACTGATAGTGATATTAGTAGACTTCAGACTCAGGCGAGCTTACTTCTTTTAAAACAAAAGAAGGATACAAGTTCGTCTAGTACTACTTCTACCAGTAAATCTTCTTCTGATAATGAAGAAATTAATGAGACATCAATTCCTCCTAAGGAAGATAGCGATGATTTTATTAATTTCACTACAGAAGATGGTTTCATTAATTTGTTAACAAGAGTAACATTTCAGAAATGGAATGTTAGGTTAACTATTACTATCAACAAAGAGAATAAACTTGATACCATAGCATTAATTGATTCTGGTGCAGATCTCAATTGTATACAAGAAGGACTAGTCCCTACTAAATACGTTGAGAAAACATTAGAACAATTAAACACTGCTAGTGGTGCAAGGTTAAATATTAAATATAAATTGTCTAATGCTCATGTTTGCAATAATGGAATTTGTATAAAAACTCTATTCATCCTTGTTAAAGATTTAAAGCACAGTGTGATTCTAGGAACACCTTTCTTAAATCTTCTTCATCCTTTCAAGGTTCATAATCAAGGAATAACTGCAAACATAAAAGATAAGGAGATATTCTTTCATTTTATATCTCCACCAATAGATAAAAATATTAACATGTTAAGAGACATTGTTATATTTCCTGAAATCAATATGATTCGAAGAAAGGAAAATCATCTTTTCTTTCTTAAAAAAGAAATAAAGCATAAACAGATAGAACAACAGTTAACAAATTGGAAATTACAACAGTCTATTCAAGAGTTCAGAGAGAAAATTGAATTAAAAGTTTGCTCTGACTTTCCTAATGCTTTTTGGGAAATAAAGAAGTATATTGTAAGGTTGCCTTACAATACTGATTTCCAAGAACATATGATACCAACAAAAGCTCGTCCCATTCAAATGAATGCAGAACTTTTAGAACATTGTAAAATTGAGATACAGGATCTAATCAATAAGAAGTTGATTAGAAAGAGTAAATCTCATTGGCATTGTGCTGCCTTTTATGTTCAGAAAAATGTTGAACTTGAAAGAGGTGCTCCAAGACTTGTTATCAATTATAAACCGTTAAATGATGCTTTGCAATGGATAAGATATCCATTACCAAATAAACAAGACTTAATCACCAGGTTAAGCAATGCTACCATCTTCTCAAAGTTTGATATGAAATCTGGATTTTGGCAGATTCAGATTGATGAACAAGACAGATATAAAACTGCTTTTACTGTCCCTTTTGGACATTTTGAGTGGAATGTTATGCCTTTTGGTTTAAAGAATGCTCCTTCGGAGTATCAGAATATTATGAATGATATATTCACACCATATTCAAAATTTACCATTGTTTATATTGATGATGTTTTGGTTTTCTCTACATCTATCGATCAACATTGGAAGCATTTGAATATATTCTTTAAAACTATTAAGCATAATGGATTAGTCTTGTCAGTATGAAAGATATATCTTTCCAGTCTAAGATTAGGTTCTTAGGACATAAGATTCATCAGGGTACTATTATTCCTATAGAGAGATCTATAGAGTTTGCTAATAAGTTCCCAGATGTCATTGTTAACAAAACACAGTTATAGAGATTTCTTGGAAGTCTCAATTATATCTCAGATTTCTTTCCAAATCTGAGTCAGTTATGTGCTCCTTTTAGGAAGAGACTTAGAAAGAATCCTCCTGAGTGGAATGAAGAAATGACCAGAGTTATTAAGGTTATTAAAGAAAAGGCTCAACGTCTTCCTTGTCTCAACATAGCAGATCCCTTAGCTTTTAAGATAGTCTAAACAGATGCCTCAGGTTTAGGGTTTGGTGGGATCCTGTTACAAAGAGATGAAAATAACAAAGAAAGGATAGTGAGTTATCATTCAGGAACTTGGAATCCTGCCCAGCAAAACTATTCTACCGTAAAACAAGAAGTTTAAAGCATAGTTTGTGCATAAATAAATTTCAAAGCGATTTGCTAAACAAAAGGTTTTTGGTCAAAGTTGATTGCAAATCTGCTAAAGAAGTTTTACAAAAAGATGTTAAAAACCTTGCATCAAAACATATTTTTGCTAGATGGCAAGCATTATTATCTATTTTTGAATTTGATATTGAGTATATTAAAGGAGAATCGAATTTTGTCCCTGACTTTCTCACCTGGAAATTCCTACAGGGCATCAATGGCTCCAAAGAAGGATAAGGGCAAAGCCCATTCAATTAAAGGGCATCAGGCCCAACTTGTTAAAGGGCATCAGACCCAACCAGTTAAGCCCTGGCATCAGGCCAAAGATATTCCAATTGGACCTTTGGTTCGATCCAAAGAGTCTTATGTTTTCAAAGATAAAGAAGCCCTAGGAAAATCTTGGGCCTCTATTGCGGATGAAGAAGATGCAACTCAGCTTGCACTTCAAAATCCATTTGATATTCTTTCTGATTATCAAAAAATTATTTCAAAGAGTCAGATTGCATTTCTAGCTCTGACAAAAACATTTTCTGATTCAGTTAAAACTGTGGGAGCTTCTAGCACCACAAATGTTAAATCAAAGTTTTTGGAAAAACCCCAAAAGCTATCGATAATGGCTATTGAAAAAGAGTTAATTGAGTTTAAAAAAAAGCCAATCCAGATAGCACAGTTAATATTTGGTGGTGATTTTCAGTATCCAACTTCAACCCCTGAGAAAACTTAGGAATTTTATGAATTTATTTTGGTTGATACTGATTCTGTATCATTCAAACATTATCCGGATTTAAAAGATCCGACTCAGATAAATCATACCACCTGCAAGATATCCAAAGTTATTTCGTTAACAGCTTAGGGAGATTCTCCTTTTCTCTTCAGGAAGTTTTCCCAAAATTATAAGCCTCCAGGTTTTAATTATTGGGATTACTAGCAGGCTTGGTATAATGCCTTTTATTTTCAGAATAAAGATCACCATCATTCATGGATGATCTTATTCAATAAGGCATTCTCTTTTGATATCCCGTTTTGGTTCCTGCATGGATGGACACATTTCGGACCAACCCAAGATATTTTTCCTAAGCCCGTTCTTGATGGATATTCTATCTTTCAAGAAAAGATAATTGTTCCTGCTAATCTTCAAGGCTATCCTAAACTGTTAATGTTTTATGGACAATTTGGCGTAGCTTGGATATTTTATTGGAAATTTGAGATAGCACCTTCAGGTATTCTTCCCAATTTGAGCAGATCATTTCACATCAAATGGTGAGATGATTTCTCTTTCAAAGATATCACAGATAAAGCAGTTATTGAATAGTTCAAGAAAATGCCAGCTACCTCCAGTATTGGCTTTGGAGAACAATCAAAGTTATTAATGGGCAAGAATAAAATTGTCCAGAATCTGTTAACAGCTCCAACATCATCCAACAAGGAATTGTTGAAGCAGTTAGAAGCAGCTATTTCTTCTGTCAAATAAGAAATCTCAGATAATGAAGATGAAGAGTCCTCCTCTCCATCAGATATTGATTATGCTCAGGAAAATGAAGATGACTGTTATGGCATCTTCGCTCCAATCAGATAAACAGGAATCTTTGCTTTCGGCGTAAAGATTTCACAGATATCAAGGCTATCAGCATCCAATGCTCCTTTAGGCGCCTCGTGATGCTCCAGACAGATATTTCTTGGTTAAATCAAAAGTGCTATAGTGAAAGTAATTTTACTATTCACTATTCACAGTTAAAGTGGTCAAAAGGTTAACAGTGCAACCGACAGTCATGATTGGTTCACATGTCGAGATTTGTTAAAGAAGACCTCATCCGTCTATAAAAGGATCATTTGTAATTGTTATAGGCAGAGCTTGTTTGGGTTCTAAGGATTAGCTTCCCACTTCTCTCAACCTTGTTATCCCTCTGTTATCCCCAGTTATTCTCCATAATTTAGTTATCAAAGTTATCAGGCCGGCTTCGGTCATATCTTTTGTAAGTTTTTATCTTTGTTATTTTTCAGTTATATAAATCAATTTCAGTTATATTATATTTGTTTTCTTTTA
>JAESVK010064288.1:0-13110 GCA_017140935.1 Hamamelis virginiana
GAGAGAGAATGTCAGGATTAGTTCACAAAGATAATTCTCAAAGGGAACCTCTGGCCAGAGTGATAGGTAAACAGTGAAAAGTGTTTCACTGCGATTACCTTATTGAGATTATATTTTGTGGAACAGATATCAAGTTGTTAAGATAGGGTTTGACTAAAATCATACCTATTATCTTAACTGTGACATTAGGGGATGAAGGATTAAATAACATGAAGGGTTCACATAGTTCTGCTATTCACCTAAACCTAGGGTACGTCATGATATGTTGCTAGATGTCACTCATGACCAGTGAAAGCCTATTAATAAAGTGTTATCAATAAGGGCAAAATTGGAATCGTTCCAATTGAACCTTAAAATAGAAAGTTTCTAATTTTAGGAGACATGGAGATGTCTCTGTCCACTGCTAGGTTAGGGTGAACCCAAAGGATCACACACAATAAAGTGTAAGTGAGTTTCTTAAACTTGTGGGAGGGGAATCCTATCTTTGAGTTATGTTTGATTTTAATTATTAAAGGTTAATTAATTAAAAGTCAATCTTAACCAAGAATAGGATTACTCTATTCAAGGATGTTTGGTTATGCTAGCACTAGTAACCAAACACCCCTTAAAGAGGAGAAAGTCTATAAATAAGAAGAGAGGAACCCTGAATAAGCAAGCATCACATTCTAGGGTTCCCACTCCTCCCTAGCCGTTTTCTCTCTCCTCTCTCCCTCTCCAAGCTAGTTCATCACAAGGTGTTGTGGAGGACTAGAAGGTTTAAGGAGTCTTGCACTTGTGTGGATACACTTTGGAGGTTTCATTGCTTTGAAACTCAGAGGAAAGCTACTTCGCAAGGATTCACAAGTAAGTATATTTATTGTTTTCTTAAATATATGTTCTTGCTTGTTTTATAATACATAACCCGATGCTTGAATCGGTTCTTAATGGTTTTGTATATGGATTGTTTTCTTAAAAGAAAAATTTTTTGTTTTCACTTCCGCTGCGAATCCATGTTTTGAAACAAAACCTTTCAAGAAGGACTTAGAATAGACTAGGAATTTTTTTTTTCTGTTCTTTTTTTTTTTTTTTTCTAAGCAATGTAAAATTTGAAGAGAATAGGAAATATGGGCATACATGGCATGTAATAAATCTTTCAAAAGGTTTCTACCCTTTATGGATGAATAAATATCAATTTTATTAGAATCTTGACAAATTTCCTTTAACAATTATAATTGAATCAACTATTGGTTGTTTTTACAAGAAATAGACCGCACCCAAGGTAACTTTATGGGCTGCCTACTTATCCCCATCCTTGATGCATTCTCTTGCCATTTTTCTCTAACTTATTGTGATATTTGGGGAATCAGGTCTTTGTAGTTCATGATTCAAGTTGAAGAAGTCCACTTTTTTTTTTTTTTTTTTGAATACCCTAACTTTTGCCTAGGCAGCCCTTTCGGGTTTTCTACCTAGCGGGCTTTTTTTTATTATTTTATTATTATTATTATTATTTATATGTGGTACTTCTTTAATTGATCCAAGTTGGTAGGTTGAGAGAATTCATTCCCATCGATATCTGAAATCTTCACTGCTCCGCCTGACAATATTTCTCTGATGATATAAGGACCTACCCATGTGGGCTTGAACTTTCCTCGTGGGTTGTGGATCGGTGCTCAGATCTCCTTTAGTACTAAATCCCCTTTCTTCAAACCTCTGTGCTTCACTTTCTTGCCAAACGCTTTGGTTGTTCTTCTTTGATACCCCTGAATATGGTAAAGGGCCCTCAATCGCCTTTCAACCATCAAAGCTAACTCTTCATATCGGCTTTTGATCCATTCTACCTCTGCCAGTTGACTCTCCATGGCAATCCTTAATGACGGGACCTCTAACTCTACGGGCAATACAGCTTCCATTCCATACACGAGTGAAAAGGGAGTAGCCCGTGTTGATGATCTAATAGAAGTACGATATCCCCACAGTGCCAATGGTAATTTCTTATGCCAGTCATTGTAAGTCTCGGTAGTTTTTTTCAAGATCGACTTGAGATTTTTATTTGCTGCTTCAACAACCCCATTTGTCTATGGCCTATAGGGAGACGAACGATGGTGCTTGATGTTATATTTTTGCAAGAGCGCTTCGGTTTTATTTCGGAAATGTTGTCCATTGTCAGAGATGAACTCGTAGGGCACTCCATATCGGTAGATGATATTATTCTGTATGAACCTCGCTACTTGCTTGGCATTCAATGTCTTGTAAGATGCAGCCTCTACCCACTTGGTGAAACAATCTATGGTGACCATGATGTACTCATATCCGTTTGATGTTGCAGGGGTTACCTTGCCAATAATGTCAATGCCCCATGTTGCAAATGGCCATGGCGAAGACATGGTAGTGAGTGGCATCAAGGGTTGATGTTTTCTACTTGCGAACACTTGACATTTATGACATTTCTTGACATGTAGATGGCAATCCCTCTCCATGGTTGACCAATAATACCCTAGTCTCATGATTTTCTTGGATAGCATGTATCCATTCATATGCGGAGCCCCAGCCCCTTCAAGCACATCCAACACTATCCTTTCAGCTTCTTGTTCATTGACGCACAACAAATGCACTCCATCGTGTGATCTCCAGTACAGCTTCCCCCCACACAGAATATACTGGTTGGCTAACCTTCTTATAGTCTTTCTGTCTATGGATGACGCCTCTTTCGGATACTCTCTTTTTTCTACAAACTGTTAGATGTCATAGTACTATGGCTTTCCATCATTCGGCTCTCCTTCTTGGATGATATAACAATAAACTGGCATATCTCGTGACTCGATGACAAGACGAGTTACGCCTTCATCTTTAGGGATATCTACCATGGATGCTAGAGTGGCTAAGGCATCCGCAAACTTATTCTTTAATATGGACAGATAAAAGAAGTCAATTCGACGAAATTCTTTTACCAAGGCCTCTAAATATTCATGGTAAGGTAGCAACTTCTTATCCCGAGTCTTCCATTCTCCTCTAGTCTGAACTATGATTAGGGCAGAATCCCCATATACCTCTAGTTCTTCCACACCCAATTCCAAGGCAGCTTCCAATGCTAGGATACAGGCTTCATATTCGGCTATATTATTAGTGGCATCGAAGAATAACCTAACAGACAATGGTATCAGATTATCTTCCGGTGTAACTAACAACGCGCTTATTCCACATCATCTCTTATTATGAGCCTCATCAAAGAATATTTTCTAAGGCTCCTTACTTACTTCTAGAATCTCTTCGTCGGGAAAATGGTACTCAGACGGTTTTTCTGTTGACGTTGGATGCTATGCTAGAAACTCTACCACCGCTTTCCCTTTCACTGACTTCTGCACTACATATTGAATGTCGAATTCTGATAACAGTAATAGCCAACGGGCTGTCTATAGGATAATAGTGGCTTCTCCAATAAGTACTTTAAGGGGTCCATGCGACTAATGAGTTGCACTTGAAAAGATAGCATGTAATGGCGGAGCTTTTGGGTGACCCACACCAATGCCACACATGTCTTCTCTAATGCATCGTACTTAACCTCATAGTCAGTCATCTTCTTACTCAAATAGTACACCGCATTCTCCTTTCGAGATTCTGGCAGATACTGAGTTAACATAGCTCCCATTGCAGTTTCAGTGAGTGCTAGTTAAAGTAGCAAATGTTCACCTTGCCGCGGGGGAACTAATATTAGTGGGTTGCTCAAATATCTCTTGATGGTTTCAAAGGCCTCTTGGCACGCGTCATTCCATTTCGTGGGCACATCCTTCTTAAGAAGCTTGAAGATGGGCTCACAAATCATGGTCAGCTGTGCTATGAATCGAATAATAAACTGAACTTTGCCTAAGAATCCTCGAATCTCTTTTTCTGTCTTTGGCGGTTGCATCTCTGTGATGGCTTTAATCTTTCCCAGGTCGATCTCTATTCCTTTCTGAGTGATCATAAATCCCAGCAACTTCCCCGCAGTTACTTCAAAGGCACACTTTTAGGGATTAAGTCTTAAATTGTACTGCTTGATCCTTTGAAGGAACTTACTTAAAGCCTCAAAATGTCCTTCTCGATCTCTAGACTTCACAATCATGTCATCCACATACACCTCGACTTCCTTATGAATCATATCAAATAATAAGGTGGTTGCCATTCTTTGATAGGTAGAACCGGCGTTTTTTAGGCCAAAGGGCATAACTCGATAGCAGAAGGTCCCCCATTGAGTGATAAAGGAGGTTTTCTCCATATTTAGAGGGGCCATCTTTATCTGATTATAACCTGAGAACTCGTCCATGAAGGATAATAGAGCATGACCGGCGGTACTATCTACCAGGATATCTATGTGTGGCAACGGAAAATCATCTTTAGGGCACGCCTTGTTCAAATCTCGGAAGTCTACGCACATTCTAACCTTCCCATCCTTCTTAGGTACTGGCACAATATTGGCTAACCATTCGGGGTATTCTACTACTTAGAGAAATCCAGCGTTCATCTGCTTCACTACTTCATCCTTGATTTTTAGTGCCCACTCCGGCTTCATTCTCCTCAACTTTTGCTTAACCGGCTTAACCCCAGGGTTAGTGGGAATAAAATGTTGCACTATGTCGGTGTCAATCCCTGGCATATCCTTGTACGACCACACAAAAACTTCTATATTCTCTCTCAACAATCCTACCAATTTTTCTTGTTCTTGTGGCGACAAAGTTGCCCCAATGTTAATTATCTTAGGAAATTCATCGGATCCTAAATTAATTGATATTAATTCATCCACATTAGGTCGAGCATGTTCCATTTCCCTTCGTTGTTCAAACTTAGGAGGAACATCCTCTCTAGTATCTATATTCATGCCATATATACCCATATTTGATAGAAGGGACAAGCTGCAAATGCAAAGAATGAAGAAAAATGAATACTTTATTAATCATGAAGAAAAATGGATAATACAAACTAAACTATCATTCGCTTCTCAACAGAGGAGGGATGATTTTATTGAAAAAGGAAAAATAAGAGTCCTATTCTATAATCCTATGGAAAGAAAGCATAGAAATCCTACAAGCTATCATCTGATGGGAGCGATTCTTCATTAACTAAGTCTTCAACTTGAGGCTCATTCTCGAGGCTCCAATTGGTCAATGTACTGGAAGTTCTTCAATGAGGTGGATAGGATCGGGTTCATGAACATGCTCTTCGATGCAGGCGATCTCTTTGAACATAGCCCCTATAGCGACTTCATCGATATGGTCGACCCAATCAAACTCTGTATGCTCTTTGGCCATGATGGTAGTTGGAGAGAGAGGTAGTGGGGTGTCGAAGAAGATTTCAAACCCAGGAACTCTAGCTTTCGGATTTTCAAGTTAAATGGGCTCGGGGAACCCACAATAAGGGAAATCATCCCATTCTTTGACAAAAGTCCCATTCAAAGTGGGCCGGTAAGGTTTCAGAGTGAGGTTAGGGACTCGTCCCTCTTCTTTGGCCAACTGTCTCTCTCTTCTTTTCTGTGCCATTTCTTTTCTGTCAGCTTTGACAATTTGATAGCCTAATCCGAAGGGATGAATTGCTGAAGGATACTTGATGGGACTAGGCGTGCCTTGATGACGACGACCTAAGCCCATTCCTGGAAAGAAGCCCATATCTTTCATGATCTGGCCCACTTGCATGTTACCGTATGGACTATAATCTAGCACCAATTTCTCTTTACATCGTGACTCAACCTCTACACACTGTATGTACTCAAAGCCTGTCAATGGTACTTCTTCAATCTCAGGCTTGATTTCACATATAGGTACACAGGTAGGAGTGATCTCAGAATCTCCCTTCAATGTCACCACTGAGCATTTGTAGGGGAACTTAACCTTTTGATGGAGGAAAGAAGGCACAGCCCCAATTGGATGGATCCAAGGCCTACCAAGTAAAAGGTTGAAGCAAGCAGGCACATTAAGCACTTGGAAATTGACTTGGAAATTGACTTGGAACTCTACAGGCCCAAGAACTAGAGATAAAGTGACCATGCCAATCACTTCTCTTCGAGTGTTATCATATGCTCTCACAGTTTGCCCTGACGGCTTGAATTCTGACGATTCGATGCCCAAAGAAGTGGTGGTGCTGAGAGGACACACATTCAAGGCTGACCCATTATCTATCAAAACTGTAGGAATCCTCTTACCCATAGTATCTACTGTGACATATAATGCTTGCAAATGATGAGGTCCCTTTTTTCGGAAGGTCTGACTCTGTGAAGGATATTGACTGCCCATGCTGAATTGGACTGACCAAACTTACTAAACCCTCGGGTGAAGTGTAATGTCCCAAACCTGTTCTATGACGATATTATGCATTATATCAGAATAGACCAAGAAATGAGATGAAACAATTTGAATTATATTAACAAACTCAAAAGAAATCCACAAAGGTGTGCATATGCCATGTCATACAAACGCCCTTATCGATTAAAACGAAAACAAAATAAGCCAACAACCCTGGCTCATAGGATAAACAGAATATAACTTACCTATTCAACATTTAAAAGGCATAAATAAAAGGGTTACAAGGAATGTGTAATACACATATACAAACATTCCTCAAAATTCTAACAGTGTGCCTTCCTGACTCTGTCTCCATGCAGCTAATGTTAAGCAAGGGGTAAGCTAACAGACGAAACTCAGTAGGTAAACATACAACCTTATTTAAAACAACTATACTGCATAAACTTAACACAATCACAATCCATACAATTCACATCATGATGTAATGCAAAGTAAAATGACTTTCATGTCCATTCTAAGTTCCTCGAGGTGGTTCAACAACCAATAGGTGAGGAAAGCAGCGCTATAGAAAGATCCAGTCTTAGGCCTTACAACATCTCTTCAGCCTAGATGACCACGATATAGCCCCTTTCGCTTCGACCTAAGCAAGTACTGCTTTTTAAACAATCCTTAAAACAAATCATATAACAATCATTTGATCACATTTCATCACTTTTCGACTTATTTCTCCATTTTCCATAATTCAAAAGCCAGTACTGCCCCAAGTCCAGGTACTTATCATGATTGCAAAACTTCAATCAATAATGCTATGTTTTTCATAACAATAAACTTCATCCAATAATGAAATCATATTACATAGGCATTTCAATTCAATTCCATTTTATCACAATCATACAAGCATAATCATTTATAACAAGAATCATAAGTTTCCCTACCTGTATTGCTGAATTAAATACAATTTATTTGGAGACCGGACTAGCTCTGTGAGTCACCTATCAACCATAAATAAGAGGCATTAATAATGAACAACAACAATTAAGCATAATTAAACATTAATAAATCATTTTATAAAAACAATGTAATTAAAACCCCTAAATATGCACCAATTAAGTCTCAAAAGGTTTCTATGTATGCAAAGATTACTCAACAAGAATAACAAATGAAGAAAATTTAAGCAAAATATGAAATATTCAAACTTGGGCTTCATTAGTCGACTAATCAGGGTTTGTTAGTCGACTAAGACTTAGTTAGTCGACTAGGTCAACTTTGTTAGTCGACTAGAAGTTGCTAAGTTTCAAATTCCAGAGAGCTGATTTTCAATTAGTCTACTAGGCACATATCATTAGTTGACTAATGCACTACCAGCAATCCTGAAATACGATTTTAACATCATTAGTCGACTAAGCACTATGCATTAGTCGACTAAGCACCTGTAGAACCGTCATTAACGAGCAGCAAGCTTTTCAAAACCTTACTAAATCATTATACATCAATTCCAAACCTTCAAATTCATCGAAACAAGATTCAAAGACATAAAATTCACAAGAATTACTCAAAACAATCGATTAATTTCAAATATTCATTTCGAAGCAAATCCAAAAACCCATAAACTCAAAATTTCAAACCATACAAGCTTTAACAACAAACTCCAATCAAAAACCCATTTCCATCATGAATCCATTCAAAAAACATCATTTAAACATAAAATCCATATTCAAAACTCACAACCAAGCATCCATAACCTTTGAATCCGAAAATTACATAAAGAAAACATAACCATATAAACATTAACTTACTTTAGGCACTTTCAAAACTGAAATCCAAAGGAAAATCCGGCAAGAATTTTGGTAACCGACTTACTCCTAGCTGTTCTTCCCTCTCCCGGCTCTCAACTCTCAACTTCTCTCGAAGCTTCAAGAAGTCTGAAGCTTTAAATCATACTTATCCATATTTCAAAAGGATTTGGGACATAAATGTCCTATTTTGAAATGTTTAAAACCATTTCGTAATTTTACACATACCATAACTTTAAAACGAATAAATCTTTTCCAAAACACCCATATTTTCATAAAAACAACCTTCTATAATAATCTGCACTTCTCACACAATTCAGAAACACAATCACATCATTTCAAATATCACAATTTTAACTAATATTTAGCACATAAACACAATAATTCAACATATAATCATTCTAATTTAACATTTAAGTAATTAGCAATTTAAAATTTTAGGTTCTTACATGAAGTATCGATGGGAATCTGCACTTGGTTAAGTAGTTTAAGCACGGCCTGCCGGTGTTTTTGAGAAGCCATCAAAAGCCCCCAGATGGTGATATTGGCTTGAGTCCGCTTAAGATGTTGCTGTACCTCATCTTTTTCCTCTTGAACTTCAGTGCGTTGAGGCCTCTCTAACTCTCCTAAGGGATTATCGGATTCCAAGTGAGTGGGCTTGAAATGATGACCTCCCCTAGTGACATGGTTAATATCTTCCTCATTGCTGGCCCAAATATCTGTTATCTCTTCAGGTGTATTCATCAAATCCTCCCATTATATGATATCAACCTCACTTCCTAGCCCGACATCCATAATAGACTCGGCAGAAACCAATCTTGACTTGAAATATTGGGTGACCCATGGTTGTCTTGGATAAATGGCTAAGTAACGAGCTATCCCGTGCATATCGGTGGTCCTAGTGGTTATGAGGGTTCTATTATCAAAATGCTTCTTGAGGATATCCTGGCTAGCTTCCTTAGAAAGAACGAGATTTGGATCTTCGGGTTCAACCTGAGCCATAGGAACACTTTCTTTAGGCAAGTCATTATCCCAACCAGTAGGGACAGTGGGCTTTTCAAAAGTGGGCTTCTCTGCCCTTGGATAAAGGACATAGAATTGAACTTTCCGCTTGGTTCACCCAATAGGCCTACTTCAGAATCTCCGGCCTCATATCTCTTTCGAAACTCTCGCTGACTGGTCCCAGTCTTGGAAAAGGCTTTCTTGGAACTTAGTTTGAATGAGGTAATGGGCTTAAGGGTTTGACATGGATGGGACACTTCAACTGTGGTGATAGGGGATGAAGGGTGAGGATGGATGGGCTCACAGTGGCTATAAGGATCGGTATGGATGACATTAATATTGGCTGGTGGTGGGACTGCATGGGTAGGAAGTAGATTTTGGGTGAAATTGGAATGAGCAGGTGGGGAAATGGTTTTGTTATCTATGAGGTCTTGGACTTCATTGAAAGGATCTGTGAATAAAAGCCATGGATTCGCAGCGGAAGTAGAAAACAAAACTTTTTCATTTATTAAAATCAATCCATGTTCACAAAACCTTCAAGAATCGATTCAAGCATGGGGGTCATGTATATAAAAACACATATAATCAAGAATGAGTATTTAAACATCATAAATAACCTTACTTGATTGAGTTTTCGATGTAGCTTTCCTTTGAGTTTCAAACAGATGAAACCTCCAAAGCGTATCCACACGAGAGTAAAATTCCCTAGAACCTCCTAGTCTTCCACAACACTTGTGAGCAAGCTAGCATCGAGAGGGAGAGGAGAGAGAGAATTCGGCCAAGGGGGTTCCCATTACCCTAGAATGTCAAGACACTCATATTTATAGACTTTCTCCTCTTTAAGGGGTGTTTGGTTACTAGTGCTAGCATGACCAAACATCCTTGAATAGAGTAATCCTATTCTTGGTTAATTTTGACTTTTAATTAATTAACCTTTAATAATTAAAATCAAACATAACTCAAAGACAGGATTCCCCTCCCACGAGTTTAAGAAACTCACTTACTCTCTATTGTGTGTGACCCTTTGGGTTCACCCTAACCTAGCAGTGGACAGGGACATCTCTATGTCTCCTAAAAATAGAAACTTTCTATTTTAAGGTTCAATTGGAACGATTCCAATTTTGCCCTCATTGATAACACTTTATCAATAGGCTTTTATGGGTCATGAGTGACATCTAGCAACATATCATGACATACCCAAGGTTTAGGTGAATAGCAGAACTATGTGAACCCTTCATGTTATTTAATCCTTCATCCCCTAATGTCACAGTTAAGATAATAGGTATGGTTTTAGTCAAACCCTATCTTAACAACTTGATATCTGTCCCACAAAATATAATCTCAATAAGGCAATCGCAGTGAAACTCTTTTCACTGTTTACCTATCACTCTAGCCAGAGGTTCCCTTTGAGAATTATCTTTGCGAACTTATCCTGACATTCTCACTCATATAACTGAGAGTGATGATCCCTTATTGCACACTCATCCATCTTCATGCATAACTCATTAGAGCCAATAAGCACCGATTACAACCTTATGGATAAGGCTGTACAAGATACTATCAAACTCTAGCAACCTATGCATAAGACAACTATGTTGTCTCAGGT
Source organism: Hamamelis virginiana (assembly GCA_017140935.1). Classification (NCBI taxonomy): domain Eukaryota; kingdom Viridiplantae; phylum Streptophyta; class Magnoliopsida; order Saxifragales; family Hamamelidaceae; genus Hamamelis; species Hamamelis virginiana. The sequence continues at coordinate 10,650 of JAESVK010064288.1, forward strand.
CTAAGGACTACCAAATAAATGGACATAACACTAGAATATTCCTTTAACAGAACTACCAAAGGAATATTCCTTTTAGATCATGTTCAGTGTACATATTCTCTAATATGCACCCACAGATTAACCTAAGTGTCACTACACTGATAGGAAAGACTACCTATCCTCCATATGAGTTGGTTTAAATCTGTGCTACTCTTCATACGGTTAATTAAATATCCACTTAAATAAACCTTTGAGTAGGAACTCTTTTAGAATAGATGTATATGAGAAATATCAGTCTCTCTATCTCAACTCCTTGAGATGCATATCTCTCTTATCATTTATTCATGGACCTTATCATATATGTTAGAACATATTAGATAAGTTATACCTTCCATATATTTATTGATAATATGAAACTTAATATACCCTTTAGGATTGGTTTTAGGGCATACTTCTATCATTCATGGCGGAGACGGAAGCAACGATTGGTAGTATGACCTTTGGACTGGTGGAAATGGTAATATTCATTTTCATTGTAGTTCTTGGGTAATGGGTTGGGTGTTGATCTGGGCTCCAAAGGTTGGAGCAAGCCTCGAGCTTTTAATTTCTTGAAGACTTTTTCCAATGGCATATAAAGCTCAGTGAATTTTCTGGATGGTTAAATGGAGCAGGCTGAGATATGGTGTTGACTTCGGTAGCCTTCCCATTGATGACAAGTCGGCGGTTTTTGTAGGGTTCATCTATTCGGAGGGCTCCATCAGATAAAACGTCCTCCAGTTGGGTACCAGCAGCGACCAGAGCTCGAAAATTTAGAAGATATTGGAAAAATATGTGCTTATGATACACTGGGAGCAAGTTCTTCGCTATCATGTGGATTTGTTCTTCTTCCTCAGGGCGGTTAGCCATTTTAGAAGTCTTGGCTCTCCAGCGGGTGAGGAAAGCAGAGAAAGTTTCCCTTGATTCTTGTTTAGTAGTCTCCAAATCCCTCATTGTGACATCAACTTCTGTGTTATACCTGTAATGATTGTTGAACTCTGTGCATACATCCTCCCAGGTCTTTATTCTTAACTCATCCAGTGTTAGAAACCATTTTAGGGCAGACCCTGTTAGTGTCTCGTGGAGCATTTGGGCTAGCAGGTCATCGTCAGCCCCTCACGGGTGCATGGCCCTTACGTACATCTTCAGATGGGTCTTAGGACAACCCATTCCATCAAACTTCTCTAATTCGGGCATTCTGAAATGAGTGGGCATACGTGCTTTAGGGAACAGAGATAACGCCGACATGTCCACCAGATTATCAGACTTTCTAATACCTTTCAAAGCTTTTTCCAGGGCTTCTACCTTACTACTCAACAATAAGGGCTAAGTGGAAAAGAAAGCAGGGGTCTTGGGCTTGGACTCTTTATCCATATCAATAGGTTGAACAAATTCTGTACCAGACCTAGTGGGCTCAGCAATTGTCTTCTGTCTAAGGAAACACTCTTGCTCATCAACATTTTCAAACAGAGGATTAGTACGGGCTAGTACCTTATCCTCCTCTTCTTTCTGATGGACTAACTCTTGGACCACTTTTAAGTGCCTCGATCTTCTCATCAGTCGTCTTTCCATTAGTTCCAATGGCAGTAGGGGTATGATCTTATTGACTAGATATCTTTGAATCAATAGGTAAACCCTTAAACAACCGACTGCTAGAATCACGACGCCAAGCCAGAATGCTGGGAAAGAAACGAGAAAGGGTTTAAATCAACTAAGAGCTTCCAGTGTGAAAAAATGATGAAAAAGGACAATCTCACATACTCACGAAAGTATAGGCCGAAAGCCTACATATCAATCTCACTCTCTCACATTCTATCTTATGAAAATTGGCTTAAGGCCCAAGTACGAATCTCATTCTCACAGCTCATATCTCAATCTTACCACAGGCTTATATCTTCTATCAAATTGACATGGGCCTAAAGCCCACATCTCAAACTTACAGCGGATCTAAACATTCTATCCAAAGGACATGGGCCTAAAGCCCACGCCTCACGTCACACGTCTTTTCCTAAGACTCACAAATCAATACCACTATCTGGGCAGCGTAACACTACCACAGGTCTAAGCTCATGAATCTATAGGATACAAGTCTTTATTAGGTACCTTGACTCTTTGAAGACACATCCCTTAAGAGTTTAGGGTATTTTATACAGGTCTAGTCCTACAGATCTAGGTCCTAATGGTTCTACACACTTCACAATCAAGGCTTAGACAAAACCGGGAGAAAATTCCGGCAGCATAACATTACAATAGTGTGTGATCAGGCGATGCAGGGTATGTGTCCTATGGAGACAGTCTATATTGTTAGAAGTATGCCCTAAAAACCAATCCTAAAGGGCATATTAATTTCATATTATAATATTTGGAAGGTACAACTTATCTTATGTGTATAAACATATATTGTTAGGTTTTGAGTTTGAGTGTTGGCATGTTTCGTTTCAAAACT
>JAESVK010064289.1:0-19324 GCA_017140935.1 Hamamelis virginiana
AAAACCTTTTAACTAATAAGGTCCTTCCCGGTAATTAACTGCATTGATCGACAAGAATGTAAGTAAAAGGTGAAAATAGAAGAGTCTGTTTGCCTATTTAATGGGTTGTAAAATAGTAATTAATAATTAGGGTTTTATACTAAAAGACCCTCCATATCACCTCCCAATACCATCAGACCCCTCACAATATAGCAACTAATAAAACCGGTTATATTTCATTTTATTGGACAAAAATGCCCTTAACATGCATGCATCATTAAAATTGGCTCGCAATGTCCCGTTTTCAGTTTCCTATTTCGAAGCCGTGAATATAGGAAACTGGTATCTATTGGGATAGACCACTATCAAAACACATTCCTAAAAATCAGCCTACCTATTACTCACATGCAGCCAGCGTCTCCATAGCTCTTCAAACCAGAGACCGACGGCGAGATTACTCCGGCATGATGACAAATCGGAAAACTGCTTTGAGTAGACCATCACAAGTCGTTTTGAAGGGAAAGAAATTAGAGACGGAGAAAACAAGTAAGAATTTGGGGTTTTTTTCCGTTTATTTTGAATTGTTTTCCCTATTATTTGAAGATTTTCGATTCCTTTGTGTGTTTTTGTGGTTCAAAAATGGGTATTTGTTCCTTTTTTTTTTCCGATCGGGTTGTGTATACTTGTTTTCTACAGGTATACATTTGTTAAAAAGATTTTTATGGTTGGTTTTACTAATCTAACCAGATTTTATAGGTTTTCTGGAACCGACATTGTGAAAGATGTGATCTTTATTTATCTAGGTCTAGAAAGTTTTGATTTTTATAGAAAATCTTGTGATTTTTTCATGTGTTTTTGGGTTTTCCTGAGATTTTTGTTTATTTTATCACAAAAATATATTTGAATATAGAAATATCATAGTTTATCTTCAATAATGCTTTCATAAATGTGTATACATGTTTAATAACATGTTAAACCCATTTAAAATATGTATACATGTTTGATAACATCTTCAATATAGGAAACTGGTATCTACCGGGTTGTGTATACATGTATGTTTACATGTATACATGGTTGGGTAAAAATGTGAGGTTGGGTTCATGAATTTTTTTTCCTCTTTGGGTTTGATTGAGTTTTGTATACATGCCATTAAGCTTATGACTTGGTTGGGTAGAAATATGAGCTTGGGTGCTGGGAAATTTTGCTCTCTTTGGGATTTTTTGAGCCATGTATACTTGGTATAAGGCTAATGGCATGTTTGGGTAAAAATGTGAGGTTGGGTTCTGGAAATTTTTTCCACTTTGGGTTTGGTTGAGTTTTGTATACATGTTATTAGGCTTATAGCTTAGTTGGATAGAAATATGAGCTTGGGTGCCGGGAAATTTTGCTTTTTTTGGTTTTGTTGATCCTTATATACATATTTTTAACCTTATGGCTAGGTTAGGTAGAAATGTGAGGTTGGCTGCTGAAAATTTTTCAATTTTTGGGTTTTGTTGAACCATTTATGCATGTTATTTGTCTTGTGGCAGGGTTGGGTAAAAATATGAGGTTAGGTGCCAGAAAATTTTTTTTTTTTTTTTTTTGGTTCTATTGAATCTTGTATACATGTTATTAAGATTTTGGCTTGCTTGGGTAGAAATGTGAGGTTAGGTGCAGGAAAATTTTGATTTTTTTGGGATTTTTTGAGCCATGTATACTTGCTATAAGGCTTATAGCATGTTTGGTTAAACACAGATAACTAGATTATCACTAATTTGTGTTATGTTTAAATTTATACGTTTCATTTTGCCTCCCACTAAAAATCAATCTAAGGTATAATTAACCCCCTTTTTTTTTAATTGGAAAATGTAAAATTTTACACATATGGGGCTTTCTTAATTTACTTCTTGAAGATGTGGGGCTTCTGCTATATATATGCCACTGCTCATGTTTTGTAGTTGCTGCAGATCCAGGATTTACGTCTACAGGATGTGGGTGTTCTTCAAATTTGAAATATCGGACGATGAGGCTTTGGTGGATGATAAATTCTCAATCAGATGGATTCTTGATCTAGATGAATTTGTCTGAATTTATGGGTTTTTTCTTTTCCAATTTATTCATAATTCTAGAAGTTTTTGCTGTACTCGTTGATCTTATAACGAGCTTATAGCACTCTTTATTTTCCAATTTGATGAAATGGGTGCAATTGTAGCTCTTCTCCAGCTTTCATGAAAGTTCTATGATATGTAATTTGAATTTAGTTTTGTACGGGGAGAAACTTGTTTTCACCAAGTTCATGAATTTGATTCATGTATTCATGTATTCATGTGACATAGCCCATCCACCTATTTTATCAATCCAGCAATTACATTGAACCTACATGTATACACGACGTTATACATGTATACATTATTAGTAATTTTACTTCAACAAACATTATTAGTGGTTATAAGTACACATTATTAGTGATTTTACCTCAACTATCAAATCACTCATGTAAAAATGATGTACACATGTATGAACAAAATAATAATGAACAATGTATAAATGAACCTACACCCATTTCAACAATTCAACAATTACATTGAACCGTCATGTATACATGATGGTACACATGTATACATTATTAGAGATTTTACCCCAGCTATCAAATCACTCATTTAAATGGCAAGAAGTACACATGTATGAACCAATAATTAATGTATACATGCCACGTGTATACGAAGAATCATAATCTATTTGTAAAATCAAAAAGTCGTTCAAGTAATGTAAATTGAAGAGTTAAATTTTGAATAATATGTTTAATCTGAAAAAACAGCTTTCCTAAAGAATTTTTTACACAACTAATTTGTTCATTAGGATGCCTTCAAGATCTTTGACCTATATCCAGAAAGAGATAAAAATCACGTTGGAGAGGTTGTAAGCCTGGGCAAAAGAGATCAAATCCCCAAAGCAAAGGTATACATTATTAGTGGTTATAAGTACACTTTATTAGTGGCTTACGGTGGTGTTCAATGAAGTATCAAAATTCAAATTCAAAAAAAATATTACTATATCCAGAAAATCAAAATGAAATCAGCTGAGATGATGCAATCTGAATTCAAAAAACTTACCATATCCAACTAATAAACAGCATATAATTCAAAGTAATGACAGCCGGAATATATGGAAATATTAACAACTAGCTAAATAGAAGGAAAGGGGTATAATGGTAAAAAAAAATCAAAAGTTGACTTCGAAATTGACCTGTAGGGGGGGATTGGTATAGAATCAAGTTCATTGGGCTTCTTGATAAATAAGATCCTACATAGGGGGTAATTGATCATTTTCCCTAATAATTAACCTCATTAGTTTAAAAACGGATGGGGCTGACTGAATGGTTAGGATTGCAGTTTTCTTTTCTAACTTTCCCACCCTCTTCAATAATAGGTGCTAGGTTCTTCGATCCTCCAAACAATGCACACTGACTTTCCCTACTTGGTTGCCGTGAAGTGGAGTCCAAAGCACTTTTAGCAGCCCCTGTACTCCTATCCTTGTCACGCGACTCTCCAGCTAAGAGGTTCCCCTTGTTAAATATCATTTCTTGGTCCATTGGGACTTCTAAGGACCGCTTACTATCTAAAAGGATGCTAGCATTGAAAAGGAAAGGATTTGTTCCATCATTTCTTGGTCCATGAGGTTCCCCCTGTTAACCTCATTAGTTTAAAAACGAAAACTAGCTAATATGGCTACTAAACAAGGCAGCTAGTGTGAGGCTATGAATATGAATCGTTCATATTGTTATTTCCAATGAGAATGATACAATCTTTCAAAATATAATTAATCATCCACTGGGCATTTACTTGATTGAATGATACTTGACGTGAACCTTGAATATGGACATACCTTCATGTTCACTCCTTACAATTATTGGATCCAACAATTTTTATATTTTTGTCAAGCATCAAAGTGTCCGAACTGTCAAAGCCCGATTAATTCCAGCTTCCCATGCAAGGCCAACGTCTCATTGGATCGCATAACGTTCGGACTACTAGTCCTGATTGTTGGCTAGCCAAGAGAGTTTCGCTGGTTTCGAACCCAAGATGTCTGGATTTATTGCTCATCTCTTCGCCGCTAGACCAACTCTCATTGATTGATCCAACAATTAATTCACATCAAATTTCATTCACTTGATCAGGATCTGTTTGGATCTTAGAAAATACAAAGAAAATAAAAGAATAAAGACAAAAATTTATAACAAATGGATTCTCTAGCTTCTTTAACATTTTTAAACTTTTTCCTTTTATTTCCTTCATTTTTTTTCCAAAATTCAAACAAAGGCTCAAAGCATGGTGAAAGACATGAAATTGAAGATCCTACAAATAGAACAATAATAGTCTATCATAGACAATAACAATAACACCAATAGACTTAAGGGTGAAAACTGGCCAAACCGCAAAACCGGACCAAAGCGCATTGAAAAAGTAGTCTGGTTCGGCTTTATAATGTTTATGGGTTGATTTGGTTTGAGAAAATCAATCTATTTAAAATTTTGGGATCGTTTGGTTTCACTAAAAATCCAAACCGTTAAAACTAGACCAAACCGTTTTAAAAGGATTTATATATATATATATATTATATTAGTAATGTTTTATTTATTAAATAATATAAATTAATATCTAAAGTATACAAATATTAATAGTATGACATATATTAGTAGTTTTACAACGTCTAAAAAACGTGTGAATTTGAGTGTCTTACCATTTTAGGGTGTTTAGGTAAGTATTATTTTGGACTCTTTTTAGTCTCTGTATATATTTATTTCTTGTATATGAGTGACTTTACATTATCATTATATAGTTTACTTATTTTATTAAGGATTGTTAGACAAGAAATAACTTTGCATTAGTTTTATGTTAAGATTTGTTGAGATTTGATTAACGTTAATTTTGGAGATAATCTTTATTGCCCATATTTAGGAATTTGTAATCCCTTCATTCAAGGGAATTAGCTGAGATTTTATTTTATCTCCTTGCTGTTCATATCATGATTTGATCTTGTAGATGTGTAAATATTGTAGCCTTTTGACACAAAAATAAATCAAGAAAAGCACATCTTTCTCAATTCTTATTTTGTCATGGTATTAGAGCAATGATCCTATTGCTTCTGTAAATTTCCGCATACTCTGACTAAACATGTCTAAACCTGCGATCGATTCAGCAGATCCTCTGTTTCTTCACCCTTCTGATTATCCCGGCATGATCCTTGTTCCAAAAGTCTTAGATGGATCAAATTATGCCATGTGGAAACAATCGATGCTGATAAGCCTCAGTGCCAAAAACAAATTGGGATTCATCAAAGGAACCATCATCACTCCAGATGAAAAGGATCCCAAATATTCTTTATGGCAGCGTTGCAATGATATGGTACTTTCTTGGATATTCAGTTCTCTAAGTCAAGACCTTACAAACAGTGTTCACTATGCTGAAACTCCCTCAGAAGTTTGGACAAATCTTCAAGAACGATTCTCTCAAGGTGATTTTTCTCATCATTATCAAACTCAACGATCCATTGTTAAATTGAAACAAAATCAAGAATCCATTTTTTCTTACTATACAAAGATGAAAATGTTGTGGTATGAGCTAACCACTTGCAGCCCCTCAATCAAATGCACATGTGGAGGACAAAAAGATCTAAAAGAAAAGGAAGAAAGAATTCGGCTTGGTCAATTTCTTATGGGACTTAATGAGACATACTCTGCTGTACGAGGACAGATTATGCTCATGCACCCCTTACCAACTGTCAAAAAGGCATATTCACTTTTATGTGAAGAAGAAAAGTAGCGAGGTCTAACTGAAACAAAGAGCAGTGAGCTTATTCATGCCATGAGTATCAATACTTATGACAACTCCAAGGAGTCACAACCTCTGACTTCAAGACAACAAAAACAGTGGACATCCTCTCATTCCAAGCCTCAAGGAAATCAAAAACCTCTTCATTGCTCTTATTGTGAAGGCACTACTCACACTATGGATCGATGTTACTTTCTCAATGGGTTTCCAGTTGACCACAAACTTCATGGCAAAGAAGTTCAGCCACCCAATCGAAGTAGAAAAACCGCTACTCACCAAGCCAGTGCAGAAATAATTTCAGATTCACACAAACTCTCTATCGAATCTACTCCTCAATTCACCTCTGAGGAACTTGCTCAAATCAAAGACATTTTTAATGGTAAACAATCTGCCCGAGCAAACTATACAGGTATTTCTACCCCTTTCTGTTCTTCCTTTACTGACAGCCTTGAGTCACTGGATCATTGACAGTGGTGCCACTAATCACATAGCTACATCGGTTTCAATCACCTAGCTCTCCTCTCTCTTCTCAAGTAACCTTGCCCAATGGTGCTTGCTCTGCCATAACTGGCATAGGTTCCACCCAACTTTCAAACCACATGCATGTTAAAAACATATTCTGTGCTCCATCTTTCCATGTCAATTTACTGTCAGTCAGTCAACTCACAGCTACCTTAAATTGTTCTATTCACTTCTTTCCAACTTTTTGTGTATTGCAGGACCTAACTTCGAAGAAGATGATTGGTTTGGGGAAGCAACTTAATGGCTTGTACTACTTTGTGCCATCAATAAAATCTGAATCACCTACCAAACCGATCACTTATCATGTGGATTCCACTACAAAAATCCCCTAGCACCAGCGGTTAGGACATCCCTCCAAGGCACCTTCACAGTTTTGAGTCATGTTATTCCTTCATTTGTATTTAATTCTCAACATTCGTGTGAAACTTGTCATTTGGCTAAGCAAAAACGGCTACCTTTTCCTTCTAGTACTATTCAAACTTTACATTCTTTTGATCTTATTCACTATGATATTTGGGGACCCCTTTGTACTGCAACTCATATAGGGGCACATTATTTTTTAACTATTGTCGATGACTATACTAGATTCACATGGATATTCCTAATGCAATTCAAATCCGAAACACAAGGGTTCCTAAAAACCTTCATTTCTTTTGTCAATACTCAGTTTAATTTCCAAGTTAAATGTATTCGAAGTGATAATGGCTCAGAAATCAAATCCATGAAATCATATTTTTCCAATCTTGGCATATCATTTCAAAGCTCTTGTCTATCTACACCTCAACAAAATGGTGTAGTTGAATGAAAGCATCAACATCTCTTAAACGTTGGCAGAGCCTTAAGAATTAATGCTAATCTTCCATTGCAATTTTGGGGGGAGAGTTTGCTCACTGCCACCTATCTTATCAATCGCCCTCCCACTCCTGTGCTCCAACACAAATCTCCCTATGAAATGTTGTATAACAAGCCACCCATTTACTCTAACTTGCGAGTATTTGGATGTCTTTGTTATGCAACAAATCTGCAACCCACTCACAAATTTGACTCTCGCGCTAGAAAATGCATCTTTGTTGGCTATCCTATTGGTTAAAAAGTTTACCGCTTATATGATCTCAAAACTCATCAATTTTTCTCAAGCCGAGATGTCATCTTTCATGAGGAAATTTTTCCTTTTCATACCATAGAACCCTCACCAGCTACACAACTTTCCCAATTTGAGATAACCGAATACCCCACTGAGTCCCCTTCTCTTACAAATCCCCTTAATCCCCCATTACCCGAGACCACTTCCACTGAAAATTCCTCCTCTTCTGTCTCATCCCCAGCACCTCCTCTTCGTAGAAGTGAACGCACCACAAAACCATCTATTCTTCGTCAAGATTTTCATTGTGGACAGGTGAGCACAATGCCATCAAATGCAATCTCCAACCAGGAATCTTCAACCTAGTCAGGTACTCGGTACCCTTTAAGTAATTACATTTCATATGATTCTTTATCTTCTAATCATAAACACTTTGTCCATGCTATTTAAATTGTTCTCGAACCAACCTCATATGCACAGGCTGTATTAGATCTGAAATGGCAAGAGGCCTTGCAACATGAACTTGATGCTCTTACTACTCAAAAGACATGGTCTTTGGTTCCTTTGCCTCCTGGTCATTGCCCTATTGGTAGCAAATGGGTATATCATATCAAATACAATTCTAATGGCACGATTGAACGTTACAAAGCACAGTTAGTTGCCAAAGGCTTTTCTCAACAAGAAGGATTGGATTACGCTGAAACATTTGCTCCTGTTGCCAAGTTAACAATTGTTCGATGTATTCTTGCTGTTGTTGCCGCCAAACAATGGCCATTACATCAAATGGATGTGACCAATGCCTTGCTCCATGGTGATTTAGAGGAAGAGGTATATATGACTCCACCACCGGGTCTTTGTCGATAGGGGGAGAAGCTTGTATATCGATTGCATAAGTCCCTCTATGGACTTAAACAAGCCCCTCGAAATTGGTTTGCAAAATTCTCTCATGCTATCAAAAAGGCTGGTTTTGTTCAATCACATTTAGATTTTTCTTTATTTGTGAAGACTAAAGGTCCATCTACAACTATGGTACTCATCTATGGAGATGACATAGTAATAACAGGCAATGATGCAACTGCTATACAAAGTCTCAAAGATTTTTTTCATAAACAATTTCATATCAAAGATCTCGGTTCTCTAAAATTTTTTCTTGGCTTGGAAGTTGCAAGGTCCAAAGCAGGCATTGTAATCTCTCAACGAAAATATACCTTAGAGATTATAGATGATGTTGGTTACTTGGTGTGAACCAGCCAACCTGGATCGGGAGGCCCTCTCGTTCACTTTGGGGGTATTTATCTTGAGTGGATTGTGGATGATGTTTATCCGTCTCGATTTATCCTTCTCTATTATCCACGTTTATCCTTCTCTATTATCCACTCAAGATAAGGTTTTTGAAAAATGATAAGAGTTTGTAAAAACTAGGAGTCGCCACCTTATTTTTAGGGAACAAGGAAACCACAAAAAGAGTTTTATTTTCAATAAAACATTGACCCCATATTTTGGAAAAGCATGGTCTTTCGAATCAAAGTTGGATTCGGGGGCTAGGTTACGAAGTGGGAAGGTTCCAAGGAACTCCTTGTAGGCACCCACCTCGCCCTAATTAAAGGTCTCCTAATTAAGTTTGGGCTTTATCAAAATCTTTTCAAAACAATGCTATTTATCTAATCAACCACAAAATATGATATATAATACTAAATAATAATAATAGATAATACAAAAATATACAAGAAACCTAATGATCTTAGGAGACAAAAGTCAACCTAAGATTGGACTTGCGTCCTATTGACTGTCTACGTACTTTATCAATTGCTTGACAAAGATCAAAGTCCACGTAGTTCGATTACATAGGACTCTCCTATTGTAATAAACCACATAATCGTAGAAATTCTATCTTATCTTGGACTCTAGCTTTGAGAGTTTGAGTTGGATCAAAACACTTGTTATAAGAGATGAAATTTCATTCCATTTTGAATTCTTTCAAAATCACTTTTAGAATTGTTCTCAAAGTAGAATCCTAGGTAAAATAGAACTATATTCTTATTGTAATTCTTACAACAAAGAAGAATCCTAAGTGGAGTCAAGTGACCCCCCTAATCCTAGAATTTCTAGCTAATCCTAGGTTAGTCTAAATACCTAAAACACTATGATATGCATGCTGGAATTTCTGGAAAATAAATAAAAAATATAATCAAGAGTGCAAACAATGCATGAAAATGTCCTAAATGCAAATCTAAGTTAGCTATGTGAACCTAAGCATGTTTCTATGTTGATTTTGGCCTAAAAAGTGAGTTTTAATACACTTTTAGGTCACTTTAAATCCATGGACAGATTTGAAAGTAACCAAAAAGTGTACTTAAAACCTTAAAATAATGAATAAAAAGTGATGAAAATATGTACTAAATGCAACCTAATATGCATACTAAACTACCATCAAAACTTGACATTTAATCACAAGGGAAGAGACTTACCTTTGCATGCTCCCTCGAACACATTTTATATATCAATCAAACATCCCAAATGATAAAAATAAACCATAATAAGAACAATACTAATACTTAACTTGAATATACTAACAACCTAATATAAAAGACTTAAACATGCATACCTGTACACTAAAAATCCTATTATGCATAAAAAAGGGATTCTAAATATGAACACCTAATCCTAATATGATATGACTAAATAAGAATGGAAGAAGAGAAATATTATAAAAAAATAATTCTTAAATAATAAACTAGCCGGCCTATCATGCATACTAAAGAAATATGGAAATATAAACTAAACTAGGCATGCTAACAATGAACTATATCCTATGCATGTATACTAACTATGAACTAAACCCTATGCATATTAAAGAAATAAAAAACCTAACCTAGCATGATTAAAGAAGAAGAAGAAGAAAAGAAAACTTTAAACTACTAACCTCTTTCTCTGCCTCCTTGCTTCAAGTCTTCTCCTCAAGCTCCAAGCCTTCTCCTCAAGCTCCAAGCCTTCTCCTCAAGCTCCAAGGACTCTAAGGAACTCAAAGACTTTAAACTTAAGCTAGAGTGCTATGGGGGAAGCTTGTGCAATTGCTCAAGCCTCTTCTCTCCAAGCTAGCTCTCTAAAGCTTATTCTGTGTCTTGAAACTGATTCTAGGGCCCTCTATATATAGGGAGGCCTGAGTTTGATCAATGGCTGAGTTTAAATCTCCTAGGAATGATCCAAGGGCTCAAAATCAGTCTTCCAAGGTGTTCATACTCATCCAAAAGTCCTCATGGCCGAACTGGACACATGGCAGGGCTTGGAAGAGTCCCGGGCAGAAATAACACTGAAAATTGGCAATTATTGGCTGAGAGGATCGACGACCATCCACCCTAGGACGGTTGACCGTCCTTCATGGATGGTTGGCCGTCCCTAGGTGGACGGCCATCGATTCTCCATGCTATTTTTGGCATGTGTGGACCTACCTCAGCCCATTTTGACCCGGTTTCGGCTTTTTTCGGCTTTTCGGACCAATTTTAAGTCCAAATTTGACGATTCAAGCGTCGAAACGATCGTGATTCAATTCTCCATGTTTTAAGAAGTGTTTTAAGTGAAAATTCATTGACCGAGGTCAAAGGTTTAGGGAAAAGTCGACCGATTAGCTGTTTAGGGCCTGCCGGGCCCAAATTAGGGTTTTGAAATTTGCTAACCGATTGCTTTCAAAATCATTTCTTCTTCTTGAAACAAGTTTTAAAATGTTTTAGGAAAGTGTTTTGAAGCCTTTGAAGGCTTTGGTTTGATAAAAATATCGAATCCCGGTCGCTTTCGGTTGAAACCCTAATCTGGGCTTTGAAAGGGCCTTTCGAGCTTCAAGAGTCAATCATGAGCCAGAAGGCTCCACAGATCTTGTCATTGATCAACTTAGCTACCAAACACACTTTACATATCTATGCCAAAGTCTCGAGACCATTCGAGACAAGATCGACAGTCATTCAGGGCTTTTGTGATTCAAATGACCAAACTGTCCTTCAGTCATAAAATGCCTTATTTTCTATCAAGCCTGGCTCGGAATGTCATGAAATTTTGCAAGGATGCTCCTAGACTCTCTAAAAACCTAATACAAAAAGAACCGACTCAATCTGACCTAAAAACACACATGTGATAATGGCCTCTACCGAATTACTCACAAAGGGTAAAACTAGGAACTTAGGGTTTTGACACCCTATTTCATTTCTAAACGTAGGCAACCATTCATGATCATACTCATGGTCAAAAATGGATGTCTACACTTGGGTGCTCAACCTTCGAATTCCCCAATGGAAGTAAATTTAAAGCTCACGGATGATCAAGGTGATTTGTTACTTGATCCAGAGCGCTATAGGAGATTAGTTGGAAAATTAATCTATCTCACAATCACAAGACTGGACATTAAATACTCAGTCAATATCCTAAGCCAATTTATGCATGCACCAAGAAAGCCTCATTGGGACGCTGCTCTTCGCACTATTAAGTATCTTAAAGGAAGTCCAGGTCTCGGCTTGTTGTTTTCATCAAACAACTCTTTCAACTTGAAGGCTTATTGTGATGCAAATTGGGCAAACTGCCCTATGACTCGAAGATCAACTACAGGTTATTGTGTGTACTTGGGAAATTCACTGATTTCATGGAAGGCCATGAAATAGAAAACAGTCTCAAGATCATCCTCAGAAGCTGAGTACAAATCCATGGCAGCAGCAACTTGTGAATTAACTTGGCTCAGATTCTTGCTTAATGACATGCAGATTTCCACAGGACCAGCAAAGTTATTATGTGATAATCAAGCTGCTCTTCACATAGCAGCAAATCCAGTATATCATGAGCGCACCAAGCATATAGAACTCAATTGCCATGTTGTAAGAGAAAAGATACAAGAAGGTCAGATTAATTGTTACAGAATTTGTTCCATCTCATTTGCAGTTGGCAGACGTTTTTACAAAAGCTCTTGGAGGAAACGTGTTTAAGGACTTAAGAAGCAAGTTGAACATGCTGGATATACATGCTCCAACTTGAGGGGGAGTGTTAAGATTGGTTGAGATTTGATTAACGTTAATTTTGGAGATAATTTTTATTGCTCATATTTAGGAATTTGTAATCCCTTCATTCAAGGGAATTAGCTGAGATTTTATTTTATCTCAATTGCTGTTCAGATCATGATTTGATCTTGTATATGTGTATATATTGTAGCCTTTTGACACAAAAATAAATCAAGAAAAGCACGGCTTTCTCAATTCTTATTTTGTCATTTAGATAATTTTAGTTTTTTTTTTTATCTTATGAATGACTTTTAGTAGGCACAAGTTAGAAAACATAAGCTAGAAAAATATGTTTAATATTAAAATCTCAAAAATTAGTCCATTTTTATTCTTTTAGATTAAGAAATCGTTCAAACCACATGGTTTGGATTGACTTGGTTTGCCTTTAATAATAGATTGGTTTGTGTTAGAATTTTAGTCTGCCATTAGAATTAAGTTAGTTCATTTTATACTTTCAAACTGGCCAAACCAGGTCATTTAATTTACACCCCTAAATGGACTGAATGTATTTTTTTTTTTTGTTATCTTACACACATAATATAAAACTTAATTTATAGGACAAGTGGACCTTTTCTTTTTAGGTTGAAGATTGAACTTCCCTTAGTATTGGAAAAATAGCATGATGAAAAGAAGATTTGATAATATATGTAGAGATAAAGCTAGAAAGAAAAAGGGCTCGGCCAGCTCTTTTCTTTCTTAAAAAAAAAATAATAAGATAACAAGAAGTTTTGAAGCCAAAAAAGTTGAGCCTGAAATGTCGATTATTAAGTGTGAGAGACGACTGAAACAAATTATAGAGAAAGGATAGTGGTGTGGTCTGAAGAAAGTTAAATGAGACATGTCCGACAATTTAATCTTAGGTCATCTCTATTTAGCTACTAGATAAATTAAAAAAAATGTTATAAAAAGTAATGGTGATGGCAATTTAATTCAATGAGAATCATGAATCCACACAGCTGGAGGCCACATTTTCTATGGCTGCAGTGCTGTCTAGAGTACGAAAGAATTTATTACATCACTAAGATTACCTATTCATCACGTCATAAAATTGAGATATTATATCTATGTGCTTCCATATGCTTAGTTTAAACTCTACATATATTTCTTTGCAAATTGAGATACGTGTTATTAAACCAACAAATCATTAATTAATAGCAATTTTATACAAGTCAAATTACCTGATTTTATTTCATATCATGAAACCATCTATCCATCAAATAGTCAAGGTGCCAAAATTCGATCCCAAGATCTGTACTTTATGAGATATAATATTTAATTACCCACACTCTCTCAAGGGTTAAGTGAGTAAAATGGCATTCCATGTGCGTGGTAAACGATAGTTATTTTGAAAGAAGTGATTCTAAGGATGGATTTTTAAAAAGTCATTTATGAAAAAAATTTGTATTTGGCAAGTGCATATTTTAAAAGTCCTTTTGTATAGTGAAAAAAAAAAGAGAGAGAAAGTACGGAGATCGAGTTTATTTGAAAATCAATTTGATTTCTAAAAAATATCTATAGTAATTTCTCCTGTCTGAATAGACTTTTCAATTATTAACTTATCGTAGAAATCTGTTTAAAAAGTTTGACCAAAAAACCCTAAAAGTTCTAAATAGACTTCTGGATATTGGGAGACCAAACACATCATAAAATCTTTTAATTAATAAGGTCCTTCCCGGTAATTAACTGCATTGGCAAGAATGTAAGTAAAAGGTGAAAATGGAAGAGTCGGTTTGCATATTTAAAGGCCTTTCCTCCAAGAAGCTAGCTCAAGTAAAAGAAAGAAAGAAAGAAAAAAAAAATGGAAGCTGAAAGTACAAAGAAAAGCGGCAATGAAATTCCTTCCCCCCTTAGAAAACTAATAATCCCTACCTCTTTTCGCACATCTCTGAGCTCTAATGATATCAAGACCGAGTTATCAAGTGAAAACCGAAATGTTCTTTTAGTAGCCGCCACACTCATTGCTGCCGCCACCTTTCAAGCCGGCGTGAATCCTCCAGGAGGTGTTTGGCAAGAAGATTACGTTCCTCCTATGGCTCCTATGGCTCAGAAAGTTCAAGGTTACGATACTATGGCTCCTATGGCTGAGATAGTTCAAGGCAGCAGCAGCTGTAATTACTCTGCAGGAGAGTCAATTTACTCATGCCATACAGGGCCTTTCCATGTTTTCTTGATAAGTAACACCCTGGCTTTTACCTCTTCAGTCTTCCTCCTATTATGTCTCACTTATGGGTACCCTTTCTTCTTAGAAGTATTCATAGCCTCAGTTTCGATGGTCATCACTTATGGGTCTTCTATTTATGCTATTACGCCTTATGAAAGAGGCCATTTTCGACTTGTCTTCATTTCTGCTGCTGGGACTCTCCTTTTGCGCTTATTCATATCACTCGTTGCTAAAGTAATTCGCAAGATCCCCAACAAAGATCCAGTTGAAACTGCGCCGACTGCTTAATTCCACTCTTCCTTAATTCCCAAATTATGCACGTACTGTTTGATATGTATGTAAGTTTGAAAGTAAGTTACAAATTAATGGAATTAAGCTGGAAGCTAGATCCTTAATTTGTACGTCCTTTCTCTTTTATTGTTGTTGCTGTAAAATATCGTTGTGGTTTTACTAGGCTTTAACTGCCATGTATATATTAAATGGTAATTAAATTATGTTGGTTTCTTATGGGTTTGAAATTATATCAATTAATAGAGTGAATGCTTACTCTACTGGGTTCTTAGCTACAATACTGCAGGTACGTAAGATATTACTCTCTGACTGCTAGTGTTAAAAACTTAAAAGGAAAAAATACACTTTGCAGTCCTGTACTAAAGATCAAAAACACTTTGCATCCCTGCACTGTAAAAGTGAACAATCAACCCCCGCACTTTCAAACATTGGCACAGGGGCTTATGGTGTTTTAAAATGAGGGTAGATTACCATTTTACCCATTGTAAATTCAATTTATACCCGGACTCAATTCTGGGTCGGGTCAAATCCCTAATTTTGTATAAGTTCATCTTTGATAAGGAGTGAAGTGGATTAGCTTAAGGCTGTTGGTTATATCCTCGAAATTCACAATAAAGTCCAGAACGTGGAAACCCACATTCGTCCGAGCGATCAGTATTCAATAGCAGCAAAAATGCAAAAAAGCCGTAAAAGAAAGTAGCTTAAGCATCACTTGCAATTGTCCCTGAACAAAACTCCGATCAGGTCTGCAAAAACCGCCGACATCATCAATAGAAGAAGCATCGAAGAGCCATACCCATATCACACTCGACCCACCCCCGATGAATGCCGAGCCATACAAGACAACCTGTTGGCCCTTCATGGGTTCCCCCAAGAGTTCGCCAAGTACCACAAGCTCAGACAAAACCCTCTTGATGACAACTCTTCTCCAATGGTCAGCGATTTTGATCGCAATACGGTGAAATCTGAGCTGTTTGATGGGGCTGATAGTGGTGCGTCATGCTCCAAGATTAACAGTGGAAGGTAAAAAATACAAATATACAAATTGCATAAATGAAAGAGGTGGGTGAGTGAGCCGTGGGTGAGTCTCTGGCAAATTAAGCTACAATTAACAAGGGAAGGTAAAAAACCGGAGTTTGGGTGAGCCAAAACCTCAGATCCAAGTTTCCAATTTGGGAGTAATTTGGGTTGGGGGAAGTTGGTGAATTAAGTCGATTGATACATATAGCATTTGGTTATGGCAATACTACAACGGTGGTGGTGTTTTGTTTGCTGTTGAAGCTATGGATTAGGAATGATGAAGAGGATCTTTTCCAAACGAAACCCGTTAAGAAAACATGATTAAAGTTTGATGTACAGGAGTATGTAGTGATGGCATAGTTGAAGGATTGCTTTAGCCTGTGTACTGGACAAATCAAATTGTGTGTATTAAGTGGTTCACTGCCTTGCAGGATTAACTTCTCTTCCTGATTTAAGTGTTAGCTGAGTAGTGATTCTTCCAATTTGGTTATATTATGGAAGTATTAGTATCTAAGTGTCCTGATAGTCTAATGGGTGCGATGGCCCTAAAATGGGGTTTTAATGAGACTGGCCGGCTGCTATAAACAAGAAGGGTGGAAAATTTTGGGTCAGGTCAAACCGTTTAAATGCTTCATCCACTTGGTCATTTATTGCATTAAATTAAAACAAGGGCATTTAAGTCATTTCATCTGACAATTGTTCCGTTAAATATATGGATGGCCAACTAACAGAAGGGTGCAAACTGTCAAAGTTTGAAAGTGCAGGGGGTTGATTGCTCACTTTTAAAGTGTAGGGGTGCAAAGTGTTTTTGGCCTTTAGTATAGGGGTGCAAAGTGTATTTTCCCCAAACTTAAAATGAGTTTTATTTTTATTAAATATTAATTGTTGTCAAAAGTAGCATTGTGAAACCCGGACCTAACCGACCGGTTGAACTGTGACTCGGTCCTCTCTCCGGCTAGGTAAATTCTCTAAAACTCATATATAAAAATCGTTCTTTTTTGTGAAAATCGCTCGACCTGCCGATTCAACTGTTGGGTTTATGGGTTTGTTCATGGTTGAAGAAAACCGACCAGTTTTTTTTTTCTCAAATCATTAAAGTTACCTAAAATAATGACTAAAAGCACCCAAAAATTCTTGAAGACTCTTAAACCCTACAAGCTTAAAAGAGTGAATTTCACTAAAAACAATTGTAAAACATTGGTCAAAAGCAAAGATTATTCCTAATTAAAATTTCAAATGCTTTGGAATATGCAATATTAATTTCCGTTCTTGGAATTATAAATCAAAGGAGTTTGAACTCTCTTGAGAGACTTATTGGGAATTGGAATTATATAGGGTTCATAATTGGAATTAAATTGGAATCCCAAAATATATTTGAATGGCACACAGAGTTTGAATAAAAAATTATAACTCCTCAGTACTCAATTCCAATACCAATGCTATGAGGCCGGAATTAAAAATGAATTAAAAATAATAACATTATAAATGAACAATTATTATTCCTATCATGGCCTACTTTATGTTACGACCCACATTATTTAAATAGGAAACTTGGTCAAAAGTCTCATTTAAAAGATTTTACTTTCTTTAATCTTCTCAAAAGATCTATAATGCCAAAAGGACTTTTGGCATGATCGAGTTAGAAAAAAAAATATTCTTCCTTCTCCAAACAACTTTGAACGACGCCTGTACCCTCAAACTAGAGTTTACTACAGCGAAACCTGAGTTCATTATGCCGAAACTCATAGTTCACTGGAACCAGAGTTCAATATCCTCGAAACGTAGTTCATTATGCTGAAAAAATAAAAAAGGAAAAAAGGAAAATCGTTGCCAAATTTTATCCATTCTCAACAACCACTTGAAATAACAACAACAAATTTTAATTATCATACTCAATTCTTTGATTTAGAATGCTTTACAAGCCATTAAAAAAAAATAGTATCAATGATGGTAGAATTCTTGTAATTTTAGATCATGAAGCAACAAACTTCTCTGTCAATTAATAGTGGATTTGAGCACCATTTGTCAACTACCAGCAAAGGGTTACCATTCATGATGCAATCCAAGAAGATCGATGACGATCCCAACTATCGTCCAAGCTGTCATTTGTCCTCTGTACGTTGAAGATTCAATCACAACTGCCTCGATCCTCTTGCCTGCTTAATTGGAAGGTCCTTGTCATCGTTGTCTCACTGAACCTCATGCAATAAAACTTTTTTAAATAAGACTTTCGGAGAAAAAAAAAATCTTTTAGGACTTTAGCCAATACTATAGAAATTTAAAAAGGAACTTTTGGCCAAATATATAGCCCTATTTAAATCAATATAATCATTTTCCTTTCACAAGGAAAAATTATAATTTGACATTCTCAACTATCACCAATTTATACTTTGCATTATGATAGGTTTAATTCTAACATTGACCCTCAATAGTCTTTTATTTGTATCACTTTTGACCCTTCCTAATGCATCTAAAAGCATAGTAATGAAGTTTCATGAGTTTTTTTCAATATAATTTATTTATCGAGAATTTTATTTACTTTATGCCAAAAAAAATTCAAAAAAAATTATAATATATTGAGAAAAATCATAAAACTTCACTGATATGCTTGTAAATATATTAGCAATCCATTATTAATCTTGCTTGTAAAAATAACATGTGTAACACCATGTTTTAGTCAAAATATTAATCTTGCTTGTATAATTTATTAATCTTGCAATAGCATGCATGTAATTCCCACTAAAAGACTCCCACCATTTTTTTATTTCCTACCTTACTCTATAGCATCAAATATTTTGTTATGATAGGTTAATTTTTTATTGCATTAATCCTTCTTCAACATTTATTGTAGCGATAAATTTTATTCTAATAGAGTACCCATTTATTGTGTTTGCATCCCTTGTTGCAATTGCATTTAGCTCCCTCTAATAAAACTCCCACCATTTTTTCCGCCAAATTCTATCGCATCGAATATTTTGTTACAATAGATTAGTTTTTTATTGCTGCCTCAAACATTCTGGTTGCAATATGTTTTTTTTATATATATAATTTAGTGCAACAATGTGTTTTGTTGCAACAGAGTAACAATATTTAGCGTTGGATTAATCCAACGGCTAGATAAAAAAAGTTGTGGCTCACATTGTGGACGTGTCACTTCATAACGTATAAAAAAAAAATTCATATTTGAGTTTTGCAAATCCCAATGAAGTTTAGACACAAAAATTTATATAATAGTATAAAATAATATTTATATGAATTTAAAATTACTACAAGACTAAAAAAAAAAAAAAATTAAAGAATGAATGCACTAAAATGCTTTGCAGGTCTCACTTATGCAACACGGCGTCATTTGTTTCTTAATTTATTTAAAATATATATAGATATGTTTAATTATCAAAATGCGTCATTTTGAATGAAAAAAAAA
>JAESVK010064291.1:0-22191 GCA_017140935.1 Hamamelis virginiana
GTTTTACTGCTGTCCAATGTTCTTGCCCAGGGTTAGACTGATATCTGCTGACCATGCCAACAGCAAAGCAGATGTCAGGTCTAGTGCAAAGCATTGCATACATGAGGCTTCCTACTGCAGATGCATAAAGAACTGCATTCATTTTCTCTATCTCATCTGATGTTTTGGGACACTGATCCTTGGATAGAGTGATTCCATGCCTGAAAGGAAGAAAACCTTTCTTGGAATCCTGCATGCTAAAGCGGGCAAGAATCTGATCGATATAAGTAGCTTGTGATAAGCCCAACATCCTTTGCTTGCGATCTCGCAAAAGCTTAATCCCAAGAATGTGACTGGCTTCTCCCAAGTCTTTCATATCGAACTGGCTGGATAACCATACCTTTACTGAAGATAACACCCCTACATCATTTCCAATGAGCAAGATATCATCCACATATAGTACTAAGAACACCATCACGCTTCCATCACACTTTTTGTACACACAGGACTCATCAGGACATTGATCAAAACCATAAGATTTAATGGCTTGATCAAAACGAGTATTCCAAGACCTAGATGCTTGCTTAAGTCCATAAATGGATTTTTTAAGCTTGCACAACATGTGCTTTTGACCTTTTGCTATAAAACCTTCTGGTTGCATCATATAGATGCACTCGTCAAGATACCCATTAAAAAAAGCTGTCTTGACGTCCATTTGCCAAATTTCATAATTGAAATGAGCTGCAATAGATAAGAGAATCCGGATAGACTTAAGCATGGCTACCGGCGAAAAAGTTTCCTCATAATCGATCCCTTCTTTCTGAGTAAACCCTTTTGCTACAAGCCTAGCCTTAAAAGTTTCAACCTTTCCATCTGCTCCTCTCTTTTTCTTATAAATCCACTTGCATCCGATGGGTTTTATCCCTTCAGGTGGTTCTATAAGATCCCAGACCTGATTAGAGTACATGGACTCCATCTCAGATTTCATAGCCTTTTGCCAAAGGTCTGCATCTATATCTTTAAGTGCTTCATCATAGTTACAGGGATCAGTATCTAGCTCATCAGGGATCCTGTCAAATGACTCTCCCAAGAGCGTATACCGTAAAGGTCGACGAATAACCCTCCCACTACGACGAGACACTTCCTGTGGCTGTGCACTATCAGTGGTACGCTGTGCAGATGTTAATCCTTGTGTACCATCAGGGACATGCTGCTCTGGTTGTGAAACCGGCATGTTGATGGTAGGACCACAAGGTTCAGTATCAGCACGAGTCTCAACAATCCTCCCACTACGACGAGGCAATGGGATGTCAAGAACACTTTCATGTGGTGTTTCCTCTTGTACTACAGGTATTGAAGAAGTTTGTACTGGTTTATCTCCTCTCATTTCTTCTAGAACAATTCTACTTCTGGGCTTGTGGTTCATTACATAGTCTTCTTCTAAGAATCGGGCATTGGTGCTAACAATGACCTTTTGATCCTTAGGACTATAGAATAAACCACCTTTCGTTCCTCTAGGATATCCAACAAACAAACAAACTTCTGTTCTCGATTCCAACTTATCTGTTTTCCCTTTTAGCACATGTGCTGGACTACCCCAAATCCGAACATGTCGCAGGCTAGGCTTACGCCCAGTCCAAAGTTCTGTGGGAGTAGTAGGTACTGACTTAGTTGGTACCAAGTTCAGAATATATGCTGCTGTTTCAAGTGCATACCCCAAAATGAATCAGGTAAATCTGAATAACTCATCATAGATCTCACCATATCCATAAGAGTTCTGTTCCTTCTCTCTGCTACACCATTTTGTTGTAGCGTACGAGGTGCAGACAACTGGGATGTAATCCCCTCTACTGATAAGTAATCAGTAAACTCTCCTAAGAGGTACTCGCCACCACGATCGGATCGTAGTGTCTTGATACTTTTACCCAGACGCTTCTCCGTTTCCGCCCTATACTCTTTGAATTTCTCAAAAGCTTCGGACTTACGGCGCATCAAGTAAATGTATCCATACCTTGAGTAGTCATCAATGAAGGTCATGAAGTACTCAAAGCCACCTCTAGCCTGGATAGTTATGGGTCCACACAAATCAGAGTGAACCAATTCCAATTGCTCTTTGGCTCTATAGCCTTTGGCCGAAAAAGGCCGCTTGGTCATCTTACCTTCTAAGCAGGATTCACAGACTGGAAGTGCCTCCACTTCTAATGAACCTAATGGTCCATTTTGAACCAGTCTTGAAATCCGTTTTAGATTAATATGACCTAGGCGTAAGTGCCAAAGATAGGTTTGGTTCATTTCAGAAGGTTCCTTTCTCATGGTAAACAATTAGTGTTATTCAATTCATTAAGTTGCAGTTTTGGAGAGACAGGATTAATAATATAAAGATCATCTACTAATGAACCAGAACAGATAAAACTTTTATTAAATTTGATAGTCACTAAATTATCAAAATAAATAGAATATCCGTCTTTAACCAAACTATAAACTAAAACCAAATTCCTTCTAATGGAAGGTACATAAAGACAATCCTTTAATATCAATATTCTGTCTCTACCAAAATTTAAATAAAAATCTCCAACTGCAACTGCTGCCACTTTCGTAGCATTGCCCATATGAAGATAAATCTCCCCATCACTTAGCTGCCTGGTTTCCTGGAACCCTGCAAAGAATTGCAAACATGGTTAGTGGCTCCCGTATCTACACACCAGGTACTGGTAGATAACACCGCTAAACATGTCTCAACAACTAGTGAAAAAGATTTACCTTGGTTGTTCATTTTGCTGAGATAAACTGGACACTGCTTCTTCCAATGTCCTGACTGCTTGCAGTGAAAACATTTGCCCTTGGGCTTTTTCACTCCACCCTGAGGCCCATTAACTGCCTGAAGAACTTTACCCTGTTTCTGAACCTTTTTCTTCTTCTTCTTACCTTTCGGCTTAGAAGTAGAACCTTTTTCAGTCACTAGTGCAGTAGATGGCTTCTTGATGAGGCCCTCGGCTGACATGAGTTCTTTCAGCAGTTGTGCCAATGAATAATGAAGATTATTCATGTTATAATTCAGGCAGAATTGCTTAAAAGAATCAGGCAGCGACTGGAGAATGATATCGACCTGGGTATCCCCATCAATATCAGATCCAAGGATCTCTAGTTCATTCAAAAGACCGACCATCTTCAAAACATGATCCCTTACCGGGGTCCCTTCAGCCATGGTAGTGGTCAACAGATGTTTCATAGCAGTTTGCCTAGCAGTACGAGTCTAATTCCCAAACATTTCTTTGAGATTAAACATTATGTCATAGGCTGTGGGCATAGACTGATGCTGATGTTGCAGAACATTTGACATAGAAGCCAAAATGTAACACCGCGCCATCTCATCAGCCTTAACCCACTTCTGATAAGGCTTGGCTTCCTGTTCGGTTGCCCCTTCATCAGGTTTCTGCGGGCAAACATCTGTGAGCACAAACTTGTACTCTTCAGCAGTCAGTACAATATCCAAATTTCTTTTCCAGTCAATATAATTAGTTCCATCAAGTTTGTTTTCTTTGAGAATAACATCAAGAGGGTTGAAAGCCATTTTAAAAACCTGAGAATCACATAATTATAACAAATTATGAAGAGCATAAAAAAAAACTTTGAATTCCATTTTAAAATTTTGGTTCCCTCTACCAATTTTTAAAAGAATCCGCCAGCAGCCTGATACACCGTGAATAGCATGCCTCGATGGGAGGTCGTCTACTATCCATCATTTGCCCAGACAGGCCAATTCCTATTAATCTTGTTATCTAGGCAACGGACCGTGCCAAACAAAATTAAATAGCTGACTTAGCTTCGGTCCTATAAATAATAGCAGTGACTCTGATGGAGAGGATACTATAATTTATAGCTAAGTGTATACCATCACTTAATTCTAGATCTATTATTCCATAATGAATCCCTCACATGGAGAAGTGATTCACATTAACAATTACTAGAATTATTCCTAAGGAAGTTTGTACTAGTGAATCCGCTAATTAATTAGTCCGATAGGGAGGAAGGCACCAAGACCAACACGCTAATTAATTGCATCACTTACAAACTAGTGATGGAGACCATGGGATTTATACTTAATAAATTCCCTCACCCACTTAGTTATTTGGAAAAAATGAGGGTTTAAAATATATGTTTAATTTTAAATAAATTAAAAATTACAAAATTGGCAACTAATAAACATGAAACTAATAAAATTCTAATTCCATTTGAAAAATAAATTCCCTTTGAAAAATAATTTATATTAAAACATGGGAATTAATTTTAGGGCAATTTACATGAATAATCCCAAGTTTTCAAAATATTACGTCCACGAACCCGATCCAAAACTAATTACGGATATTCACCTATTACTGTTTTTTTGGACGAAATTGCCCCTAAAATTGAAGTTTGACCAATTTTGTAAAGAATCACCAATTTTACACGTAATCCCCAAAAATAAATTGAATACCCAATCACCAATTTATCTAACAATCACCAATTTTGTTAAAAATCCCCAATTAACTTTATGTCACTTCAACAATTAATGCTGGTCATTCAATGTCCCCCGAATTTTTTATTAATAAAATTATTACACATAATCACCAATTTAACACGTAATCCCCAATTTTATAAGCAATCCCCCATTTATTACAGAGTCCCCAATCACCAATATTTCACGGAATACCCAATTTATCATAGAATCCCCAATACCCATATTTACACACAATCACCATATTTACATATAATGCCCAATATTAAACAGAATACCCAATCACCAAATTTATACACAATCCCCAACTTTTCTAATAATCCCCAATTTCAATATGTCACATCAAGCATGTCATTCAATGTCCTCCCATATTTAACACATGATACCCAATTTATCACATAATCCCCAACCTTGAATATAATATGGAATCACCAATTTTATACATAATCCCCAATTATCAACCCTAAGTTGTCACATCATGCATTTCAATCAATCACATTACATTTGACTAAGCAATAATAAAATATTATTCTTAAGTATCATTAGAAAACATAATTCAGTTAATTAAGTTAATTAAGTTTAGTTAAGTTAACTTATACGTTTGGCTACATTTTATTGTTGTTTATCTACTCTCTATCTCACCATCTCATACAATAAGCCACCCATCTCTCTACCTCTCCACTCTTCACAGCATCCCGCCCTCTCTCTCATCATCTCAGCCCGAGATTGCTCCGGTTTTACGCCTTCTTGGCGCCGCTCCGTTGCTCTTGCAGAAAACTACCGACTCGACTCTGCTCCCACAGATTCTGGTATGTTTCTTCGTTAGTTCCCTATGCTATTTTCATTTTTGGTTGTTATTTGTATTATTTGCCAAATGTTGGGGTCCTATTATTAAGTGTTATAAGTGAATAATTCAGCCACCAATTTATTCGTTAGCCAATTATGTTTAAGAAACTGGTAACAACTGAAAAATTACACAATTTTGATAGTTTATGATGTATATATTTTAAGAATTAAAGCTGTTGGTAGAAACTGGATCGTAAGGACCTAATTTTGTATGCTGACTAGCAGTTAGTGGGGCTGGGGGGAATGAGGAACTTATAGTAATTTGTAGTTCCTACTCTTACATTTTATTATGCTACTGTTTGGGCTTTAAGTATATCAAATTATAGCTTTTTATTTTCATATTCACCAATTCAAATTGCACAAATTGAGTACATTTTTCACCTAGAAGTTCAATTGCGTTGATTTAAATCATCCATCAACCCTATAAATACTTTTATTTTCAATTAAAGAATAAGACTGGATAGCCTGTTTAGGGGAATTAGTTGGGTACGATTATGCGGAAGTTGAAATACATTTTATCTCTTAAACCATAAAGAATGAAATTCTACAAGGTGAACATCAATTTGTAGTGGATTAGATTTTTGGTTATGTTACATTTATATATGATGTGTTTTGTTGTTTACGGTTTATTTTAAAAATTTGGAAGCATACACCCCACCCCTTAGTTTGGTTGCTTAGAAAATATCACAATTTACAATTTAGTATAGTTTGGTTTTATTGATGTTAGTGTTTGTAATCATTTTTTTTAATTTTTTACCAAAATTCAAAAAAAAATCTTTTATGAAATCCATTGTCAAATGACGGAGATATTACTTGTAGTGCCATATTAACTCGGAGTATCTTAATTGAAGTACAAAATTGATATTTAACACATCTAAATTTCACGAAAGATAAGATATTAAACTTCATTGTAGGGCATCACATTTCGTTAGAATACAATGATCCTACATGGGAAATGCACAAAATATTTGTGTAATATCAACACATTAATTGGTTGTGCATGCGGAGTATGGGTTTGGTTGCAATGTTCTTCAATTCTATAAACATCTTTTATTTATCAAATCAGTAATGATTTGAACAGGCCACAAAATCAGGTTGAAATACAACGTGCATTTGAGAAGGAGAATATTGAAGATACTTATCCATTCTTACGGATATTGAATTGTTTGAAACCTTTATTCATTTTTCCTCTCCATCCGAAATGCAAACTAAAATAAAAAAATATAGCTTTTCTTGTTTATGCTATGATTAACCTTTAGTAATTAGATCCATGTGCAACTTATGCTTGGCGAGTGATGCAATAGTGTTTGTATATGCGTTTGAATATATTACCCAAATTACATTTCAATGTAAGATTCTGAATTAATTGGACATGGACACATAGTAGTTATTGAGAATGCCTTCTATAGTTGCACCACTATAGTAGACGGTTACAATAGTACACACTGGACATTGTATTTGTGTTTCACTTTTCTTTAGTTGTTTAAAATTGCAATAGATCTATCTCCCATTTAGTCTAGTGCAGGTGGTAAAGTTTTGAAGAGTTCGGATGGATGAAGGAGTTGCAGTTTTCTTGATTTATTTCAATGGGAAATTTGAATACCGAAATGGTTGTGAGGAGTACATTGGTGGTGAAAGACGCGTGATTAGACTGCAATATAGTTGCGGCTTTGATGATCTTATGTCCACTATACACAACCGCATCGGTATGGCACCATCGTTTACAAGATTACGGCTAAAATGGCTTGCACCCATAGGGAGATTCATGCCGTCAATAACAACAGAACTAAATGACGATGAAGATTTGAAAGGGATATTTGAGCCGTTTAAGAACTCAACCATCTCATTGGGTATGATATATGTTTCAAATCAAAGCCCCATACCGAGTAGCCAACCAATTTCAACACCTCCGATGAGGTATAAAACCACATGTGTTTAACATTGCTGCGTAAAATTTCAGATCCGTATTGATACAATCGTCATACAAGTATCGTCATTAGTGCTATATGTTCAAATGTCACTTACATTTATTACATTTAATTTAGCCTACGCTTTAAGATATTTGGATTTAATTTATTTATTGATATCCATAAGTTAGGTAAATTGAATAATGCGTTAATCATTCCACATAATATTGATGCATACTCGTGTTGGCTTTTGCAAGTCATGAGGTTCATGTTGAACCTATATAATTGTTAGTTATGTCATCTTCACACCACAATTATTAATGAGACTTTCTTTCAACATGCATATTCAATGTTACCTGTGCATAAAATATCATATATATATTTATTGTAGCCCGTTAATCTTTTTATTGTTGTTTGGTTATTAAGGTTACATCAAATAACTTGTTTATATACTATGTACCTTATATATTATCGCATTTGATACTAGATTATATGTGTTTTATCTCGTAATGCAAAGTAATTCATTACCTATTAACTACTAGTTTACCTGTAACTATGATTAAGAGTACCAGTCCACCATACTCACGTTCGCTTTACTTACCATGATTATAAATGATATTCAATTTCTAAACTCTTTATTATGAGATGCACAACTTTTTTTATTTGTACGGCGTAGGGATAAGAGCGAATGGCTAGAACCCACATCCAAAATCTCGGAAGAACCTTATATGGAGTGCCATATTAAGCGAGAACCGAAGATCGAAGAACGTATCAGTCATGGTTTATATCCGCCATCAGATCATGTTCCTCATGTTGTATCTTCCCCACCATTGGTGTATGAAGGTTGTTCAGTACGAGGTGCCCGTATTCGGCATGCACCTCCTCAATTAGCCTCTCCAACACGGTATGTTTACTGCCATTATGGAATTCCACATAAGAAAAATGCACTTATATGTTGTGGTTCATGTATAACATGACGGATTATTTAAAAATTTATATATCTATTTGATAATATCCTTCACATAATCTACTTCTATTTTTTACAGTGAGAATAAATCGTTTAATTCTGGACCGGTTCCGGTATTTGAAAATCCTCCCTCTATAGATGTGCCACATGGTGATTTGGATTCAAAGTGTTTTGTGCATAAAGAAGAACATGCAAATGCACAATCGGATTCGAACCTCAATGAATGTGATGACTCGGACTCATCCGCTTCATCTGATGCACTTATAACCGACGATTTCTTGGAAGATTGCTTCTTGCGGGAGGGTCAGTCATTTGATACGAAGAAGGACTTACTCGATGCAATTCGAGAACATTCAATTCGCCAAAATTTTGACACCCGTACTAAATACTCTTGCCCCTACAAAGTCGGTGTCATCTGTGCAACTGATTCATGTGGTTGGAGTCTGCATGCATCTTTACATATGGGACGGTTCACAATCAAGACGCTAAAATCCAGGCACACATGCTCACTTCCAGCTCGAGGCGCTGATCACAATCAAGCAACTTACCTATGGATTGTGGATAAGATGGCTGCATTGTTTCGGCGTCAACCAGATATGAGAGTTAATGCCATACAATCTACAATGTTTGACAATTGGCGAATCCAAATAAGCTACCGAAAAGCACACTTGGCAAAGGAGAAACTACTTGAGATGGTGCACGGTTCCTACGAAGAATCTTATCGGTTGCTTCCGACTTACAAAGAACATTTCATTGCCACTAATCCCTCAAGCTTTATGCAGATACAACATAATCTTTATCCTCTGGGTACGGGTGACCTGTCATTTGTCCGTGCTTTTTGGACAATTGGTCCATGCATGAATGCATTTCGTGCGCACATGCGACCACTTATATCCATGGATGCCACGCATTTGAGGGGTAAGTTTCCAGGTGCATTAATGATTGCATGTGGATTTGACGGTAACAACAAGACAATACCCTTGGCATTTGCTGTAGTTCCGATCGAGAATTATCATGATTGGGAATGGTTTCTAGAACACCTTCGCGATCAATTATTTATGAATTAGACATATACCAGTTCAGCATCAGTCGAAGCTGAAATCCCAACAAATTTGGTCCGTCCACGACGCTTCAAAGCCGTCCATGGTGTAGTTAATTGACGACCTGGTTGCCTTTTACGAGGATTGCGCTTTAAGCGCGCAGCAACAGTGTTTGATGGGGCTGACTTACGAGGTGGGACAGGGGATGATGTCGAGTAAAGGAAGACAACATCGTCATCCTCATCAAAGCAGACGAGTGGGGTTGAATCACGAATAATGACACTGGGCGACACAAATGATGGTGAAGCTGATGAAGGTATGGATATCAGAGATGTTGGAATGTTAGAAGCTTGAGTAGAACGAAGTGCATCATAAGAATTAAGCAGGGAATTATACTCATTGATCTTCTTTGTTAACTCATCACTAAAAGACTGGTTATGAGCAATGAGCTCATCACATTGCTGAGTTTTTTTGGCATAATCATCTTGCAGACTGCGATAAGATGACAGTACAATTTCGAACTCATGATTAAAAGTCCGATTGGTGGAATCTGCCAACTGCGGTAATTGAAAACGCGAGGCCAAGTATTAAAACACAAGTAGAATTGCAGCCAAAAAAATGCAGGAGTAAGCACCCAACTATAGATAATTGAGATGGAGCATATGCAAATTACCACATCATATGCAAATTACCACATCATCAGTGGCGTGATCATCAGTGTTTATAGATGGGATGCCAACCTGATCTGGCATTACCTATGGAGCAATTAAGTTTATAGTGTAAGTAGAAATATAGTACATGTGTTATGGAAGTACATAAAGGGTATAGGAGTTTATGAAATGAACTAACAAATGACGGAGGAGAAGGTGGGGGCGGGGTCGTTGAAGGATCATTATCGATGTGGTCAGCAGGAGCAGCTAACGCACGGATAACCATTTCATTGGCCTCCTGTGTGGTTGGACTGATGTTTACAATAACCTGTACACAACAATAAAATGTCATTTAATGTCTATGATGTCATATATAGATTGAACCATTAGTCAAGTGGGAACTATGCAAGTTAAACTAAACACAGTAATAATTGATATAATAAAGGTATACCTAAGATTTTTTTTTAAGATGAATGATTGCTTTCGCAACTCGAGTTGACATATTTTTCGAGGTCCATTTCAGAAAACGTGGCCATGCATCAAGTGGCCGCTCCACAACTAATGTGTGCTCTAGGGCCCACAACTTCTCACCCCCAACCAACCAACCACCACCCACCACAAATAACATCACAGAAACATTAGTCACAGTTTATAGTTAGTATATTTAAAAGAAATTATATGGTCTAATATATATATATATATATATATATATATGATACCAAAGCTTACAATTGGCTAGATACAATTGGCTAGATATATATATGATATCAAATATGAAGTAAAAAAAAAAATTCGTTACAAAAACAAATATGGCAGCATTTGTATATTCTATGACTCGGTACATATAAGTTGTTACCTGCAATAGAGGACCGCATCCTTTAATCCTAATCTCATACGAGACTTGCCTGGAGCGTAGTGCCCTGACGGCTTGGTTGACCCCGTCAATAAGGAAATCATATATAGCCCGACCCCATGCAAAGCTATCCAACCCCTCAAGATCATTGAGCAACGTGAAGAAATGAGCATGTAAACCCTTATTAGTCAGTGGGAAAAGGAAAGAAGAGAGAGCAAATACAAGGTACACCCTACACTTATCATCTAATGATTGGACAATATGAAAGAGATCAGCCAAGACAGTAAAATGTCTCGATTTCGATGGGAAATGTTGGTCCAACAACTCATGGATGCGTGATTGGCCATAGTCGTCGCCAACCCTAATGAACGACCCGCACGGCCGCATGCCAAGTAGAAAGGTTACATCTGCAGGCATGAACCGCACTAAAGTTTTCCCAAAACGAAAACCGTTTGTTTCAAGTTGCCATCCATCAATCAAAGCATGCATAAGATATTGATTGGGCTCGAACAACGTGAGTTTGAGGAGAAATCCAAATGGGCTACCCTGTATCCAGCTCCGTGCATCATCCGGAAGGGTCTGATTGAGAGATAATAGTTGTTTCAAACTACATGAGTGCCGCACCCGTACCTGTGTATATGTAGTTTCAAACATTGTTAGTAATTGGCGTACCCCAAAAAGAGTTGCTCGGCCCACACAACACATAAAATACAAACTCGTAGCTATTCAATTACTAACATTGGATTTTAATCGTACGTTAAGAACAAAAGTGAATTATTCTGAAATGTGGAATTTCTTATACATACCTTTGAATGAGACGGACACTTGCTCAGTTTGTACTGTTGAGATGGTGGCATATTCACA
This sequence comes from Hamamelis virginiana, assembly GCA_017140935.1. Lineage (NCBI taxonomy): Eukaryota > Viridiplantae > Streptophyta > Magnoliopsida > Saxifragales > Hamamelidaceae > Hamamelis > Hamamelis virginiana. Next base: position 11,602 of record JAESVK010064291.1, read on the forward strand.
GGGGTAATGAGATAAATTGGGCGGCTGGAGTAAACTATGAAGAAGACTGAAGTAATGTATCAAAATTAAACAATTTCAATTCACTCGAAATACACAGAGGTACAGTATCGAATCAAAAAGAGTAGAAAGGGGTATGGATACGTTAAAACACGAACACAGGTATTACAACATGCATATTCAATTTAAGTTGTTATACTTACCACATTCAAGTGAGTGTCAATTTCATATTGGATGTATACTTAACCCATCCCATAACATGCAAAATCGAGCAATATGAATTGGATCCACCAACATCAAACCAATGCATTTTGGTTCCAATAGTGCGTAGGTGAACATCTCAAGGAAACATTTATCAAATTTATGGTAGTATTTTATTCAATAGGGTGAGAAATACAGTCCATGACAAAAATAATAATCAAAACCGGAGTACAGACATCCTTCATATTTGAGACAGCCGTGATGCGCATTGACATTTGTATGAATGAAGATATATGTTTATAGTTGAAAACAAGTATCGTACAATAGTAGAGTACATGATATAACCAGTCTAATTCATTTAAATTGCATAATATTAGGATTATTATGTACTTTCAAATTGACAAAAAAATATGGGCAATGTAAAAATGGTTAGAACTGAATTTACATATAGAATACAATCAAATATATATATATATATATATTCACCAAATTACATAAAGGGTTCGGGGAAGTACAATACTATCAATCAAGGAGAGTTGATATTACAAAAATATGCCAAGTCAAAATTGAAAATGTCTTCGTGTGATCCAAGAGGGCAAACGTATGAACAATTCATTAGTCCGTCGGATGAGACAGTATTTTGCAAAGTGGAACGACATCAACACCCACAGTAGGCCTGGGTTTCACATGCAATTGTTATTCATGCAAAGTGTATGAATATTGCATAAAACCATCAAAAGTTTCAACATCCAATATCGTTCAGACACCGCCCATGCCAGTATGCCACAACCGTTATAATGATAGGATGCCTCTACAGTTGCATAAGATTACAATATTGTCAGATTAAGAGTTTTCAAGCTACTCTATCAAATTATTCAAATATTAAGTTATAAAACTTAAAAGATTAAAAGAATGAAATGGATTTGATAAGATTAACAATTTATAATAACATACCTTATCCTAAATAGAATGGTTTCGCTTTATGGCATTTTCACTATAAAAAAAAAAGATATTTATTAGGGCCAGTTTCAGCAATGGAAAAGTAGAAAGGGAGTGGGAAGTAGATATTGTAATACCCTAAAAATTTTATTGTGCTATTTTATTATTTTAAATAGTGTTGGGGGTATTTTATAAGTTTAGAAGTTTCAAAATTTTTAAATTTGATAAAGTTTGAGGGTAATTCAAAATTTTTATTTAAGCTAAAGGGGTCTTTTGCAATTTTAACAAATTGAATTTCTTTATATTGCATAACAGCCCCTAGTCTCTCTTTTTAAAACCCGTAGCTGGCTCTTTCACACTCCATTTTTTCAGCCTGTGGAGAATTTGAGAGAGAGCCGAGTGTAGAGTGGGAAGAAAGGAGGGGGGGCTGCCGGAGTGAAGTGCAGGTCATCGGACCCCCTTGCCAGAACCTCTTTTCTTCCATCAGAGGTAAGTTTAAGCTAGTGTGTCTAAATCTTTCATCTCCTTTCTTCTCTCTCAGGTATTTTACTGTTTGATGAATTTGAAAGGAGTCCATCTTGCATGCAGAGTATTTAAACAAGCTTTTTGCATGATTTAAACCTTGATCTTTTGAATCATGGTGGGCTTTGTCCCAAAATGGATTTTTTTTAACAGTGACTTGCATATTTCTGGAGTTGCATGTGTTGGATCCATGACTCTGGAGATGTATTTGGGTAAATCTAAGCATGCAAATGAAATCTGGAGAGTTTTCAAGTGAGGAAACGGGCATGCATGGATTTATTTTGAAATTTCTAGGCTGTGCATGTCAAATCTCTATACCCTGTGTCTTATTTTGAATCTGGTAAACAAATTAAAAATCTGTTTTACACTTGCATGTTGTATTTCAACAGTGGGTATGTCCGGTTCATACTTTTGAATGTAAATGTTGAGGATGATGGCTCTCGATAGCCATGGTTATCTTGGTTCAAGTTTCGATTTTTAGATTTGTTGGGATGTACAAGAGCCCAAATCATACATGCATGGGGTTGATTTTCAAAATTGTGTAGTTTAAAATTTTACATAAGAAGGCTCTGTTTTTCGTGAGTTGAGTTTGGCCCCTGCATGTCAATTTCCCAAGTGTTTAGGATCCCCATTTTAAAATTTGACAATGTTTCAAGCCTGATTTGGGTCTGCATGTGGTTGGTGAGCTTCTATTATGGTTTGGTTTCAAGTAAACCGAGACTGGGATGAAGCTGGCAACCTGCGGCAGCCATGGCTGCCTTGATCAAGCTTCAAACTCAAATGATAATGCCTGTTTCTTGGTTGAGCTATTTTGTTTTGGTTGAATCCTTTCTCATTGTAAACGTTTTGGCAACAAAAAGAGGTATTTTAAATTGTTAAGGGGCTGGGTTGATGAGGACCGTGCTGCATGCAGCCATGGCAGCTCCTGCCATGGCAGTCTCGGCCATGGCTCTTCAGCCGTGGCAGCTTGGGGTTTTAATATATATATATATATATATTTATATATATACACATAGTTAAATTAAGATGCTAACCTTTTGATTTATAGTTTTTAATAAAACCATGTTAACTTGGTTACTTCTTGCATTTCATTTTTTTAGTGTAGAACTCGGTTCCAGTTTTGCTCCATGTGAAGAAGACAACCCACTTAATGGCCAAATTACCATAATGCCCCTACCACTCTTATTTTGGCCCTTTATGATAATTTTGTACCTCAAATTTCAAACGTTTATAACTTTTGCATATGAGCTTCGATTTTCGCGTACTTTATATGTACGGAAAGCTCTCGGAGTCTAGTTTTTAAATCTTAGGTTTATTTTATTAGGCAGGGACTTATGCATGTCTTTATTGGTCAATGTTTCAGATCAGGATAGTCCCGATAACTATCCCTTCGCGAGTTAGTGTGCATTTTCGTCAGAACACTGCTGGGAGTTTATTTGCCCAGTCAAGGTAGGATACAAACCTCTCTAACTCTAATAATATATGAATTTGAAACTGCATGAAATGCTGTTTTGATTATAAACTTGTATTGTTTTATGAATAACTATGATACAGGGAACATAGCTGTTTATAAATACTTAGTGTGGCGTGTTTGTATCTGTTTGTGAACATAAATGATGGCATATGGGTTACTTACTTCGTGCTTGTTTTGAATGATGACTATGATTATCTGAAATAATGATTTGATACACATATATGCCACTCATTAATACTTTACCTGCTCGCTTTGAAGAATTGGTTAAAAATTCATATTCTTACGGTTTTATATGTCTGCTTAGTAATCATATATGTTTTCATGCTGTTAAGCATGGCTCAGGCTCGGTTGATATACAGGGACATTACATATTTACATTCGACAGTTGGCCATACATTCTAGGCAACTGATCGGCTTCTCTCGAGAGGTTTTGACCTTATGAAGGTCGGTTTTGGCTGTCGTTGTGCCGGGGGCCCGAGAACAACGTGGTTTTTGGCTGTCGTTGTGCCGGAGGCTTATTAGCCTGAGAACAACGTTCTGATGATTATTTTATGAGCCTGGTTTTCGAAATGATGAATTTTATACTATGTTTATAACTGATCTAAACCCACACTTTTTCTTATGTTGATTTGTGAACTGGATATAAATTGTCTATTTTAAATGTTCCTTGTATCGATATTATTATTGTTGGTTGAGATTGTATTCCTACTGGGCATTCCAAGCTCATGCTGTATTTTATGCAGCAGGTTTTCAGGTTCCTAGTAGAGGTTCAGTGGTAGGGAACTCTACTCAGGTTGCATTGGGGTTTGCAGTGTTCTGGGCAGTCGTGCATCGGGCAGTCTAGCTTGCATTTGAGTTATCTGTATTTCGAACTATCAGTCTATTTCCTTAGTAGCCTATATGCCAGGAATGTTGGCATTAAGCTTCGTACTTTTGACTCTTTACTTGTTGTATACTCGTACTTGGGCATGTATGCACTAGAACATATCATTTCATGTTGTTATAAATTATCCTTTCTTTATTCCTGTGTATGGAAATATGAATGAGCAGTACAGGTTGTACCTACATCTTGACACGTGTCGACCTACCCGGGATGGTCGGTATAATGGTCAGGTTGGGGTGTTACAGATATAACCAAAATCAAACCAAAATATGAAGTGGTTCAAGAGCACCCATAGATACCCTAAAAATACTAACCCAAAATATGAAGTGGTTCATCTTTGAGGTCAATTAGAATATAAACATATTATATTTGAGTCTGCATGATCTTCAATGTGAAATAGACTATGTGTGACAAGAAGAGTTGTTTGCCAACTCTTAGGAAAAAAAAAAAACAAGCGTGAGACTCACCTACACTCATTAAATATGCTATTATCCAGCCAAAGAAAGAATCCAATCCATAAATGTTGGTGAAGAGAGACAGAAAGAGGGTGTGTGTTTATGATGAGAAAAAATGTATGATGTTAGTGTTGGGAGACTGAAATCATTCAACTTTATGAAGGAAAAAATGTATGAAATGAATGTTGGAACTTGGAAGAGTGAAATGTCATTTCAATGAAGAAAATCGAAATATTAGTAAAAAATTATATGAATGGCAGATGGTGATCATGTGAGGACATCTAGGACTTGTATTACATTGTACTAATTGCTAATAGTGCTGAATCCATGCCCTGTGTTAAAAAGAAAATGATTATAAAATTACTACTTGAAATTAGAAGAGGTAACTCAACATAATAATAAAATACAAACAATACTTAAACCCTGCTACTTTCAAAACCTCCAACTTCAGTTTGAAAAGCTCTGAATGTGTCCTGAAAAAGTTTTCTCTTTAAATGGGTACCAATACTTAAATTCCTAATCTCCTTGGATCTCTTGAAAATTTCAACATATTACTTTATCTATAATAAAGGGACAATAGCCCACATCTAGAACTTGTAAATTAGGGCAATTGACCCCAATTGTTTTAACCCATCCCATACTTATTAATTAGATTGTTGTTAGCCAAACACAATGATATGTTGTGGTGGTTCTGGTTCATACCTAACCCAATATCAAAATCAAAATATTCTTCTCTATTACCTATTCCAGTATTCTGCATTTCGATTACTTGAAGCATAGGACAGTTTCTTATGAGGATGAAGAGGATTGAACAGGTGAGCTTAAGACACAGCCTGATGTTTATATTGGTTAAATTATGAAGGTAGCGGCACAAATCACCCATGTACTCATCGGTAAGTAACTGATTCTTATTGGTCAAGAATGGGTTCATTCTCAGTATGCAGTTTTGAACTTGGCATTCATTATTAAATAAATAAACAGAGAGAGACTAACAAAAAATTGATTTCCACCAACGAATTTAAAGTCTAAGTGTCTAACAGCATATAAGGGATTCGTTCAAAAAAATAAATAAATAAACAGAGTGACACCCATGCATTCCAAAACCAAACCCAAAATATGAAAATAGAAAAAAAAAAAAAAAAAAAAAAAGGTAAGTGCAGCAGGGGGAAAACCATAAAACCACAGCAGGCCAACAGGGGTGGAGGATTAAACTAATAAAGCATTATAGCTTACAGGAGAATACGAGATCACGAGACGCGCAGCAGGGGTGGTCCGATGTGCAACAGGGGTGGACTGGTCCGATTGATGATTGGAGTCTCCGGTTTGCAAAGCGGGATTGGGGTTGCTGAATCGGGGGAGCGTCCAACCGGTGGAGTCGCCGGTGACCAATGGGGATGGACGGAGGGTAAGAGCTAAGAGGGGTGCGTGGACATAGCTCTTCGCTTAATCGGGGAAATGGGGTGAAAATGTTAGGGTTTTTTTCTTAAGGGGGGATCAAAAGGGGGTTTGAACCGGCAAGAATGGAGGAAATGGTGCGAAAATGGCCGTTAACGGCGATATTATCGGAGAAGACGGCGGTTTGGTCGGAGATTAAGGTGGTGTTGGACGGAGGAGAAGAAGGGGCCCAGACTTGTCTTTTTGTTGGGAATGTCGCGAAATGGGGACCATCACCAATTTTAGGGTTTTTTTTTTGCTGCTTATAAACCGCTGTTTCAAACAGCGGTTTATTAGGAAGTTAATTAACATAGCTATAATTAGAGACCGGATTTGACTGATTTGGTCTTCTTGGTAAACGTGAGCTGATTTGACAACCATTCATCATGATGTTTTTTTTTGGGTGATTGGGGATTCTTAATAAAATTGGGTATTCTTAGTTATATTGGGTATTGGTGATTATTAGTAATTCAGGTGATTCTTTGTTTTATTGGGGATTGGGGATTATATGCAAAATTGGGGATTCTGTTTATTATTGGGTATTCTTCAAACTTTTTTTACAAATCCGTACAACATTTTGACTATTTCAATGGTTTGTTTGTAATTCCCATATGAGTGGAGGGTATTTCTGTCCAAAAAAAATATTTCCGTAATTAGTTTTGGATCGGGTTCGTGGACGTAATATTTTGAAAACTTAGGATTATTCATGTAAATTGCCCTTAATTTTATTATCTAGTTTCACATTTATAATCCAAAATTGTGATTTTCAATTTATATAATTAAACATAAAGCCATAACAGATAATATCCATGTTATCACATATTTAAACATTTAAAATAGATAACTATTAGATAAGATATTATCCATGTTATCACATATTTTAACATTTAAAATAGATAACTACCAAATAAACAATCATAACAGATATTATCCATGTTATCACATATTTAAATATTTAAAATAGATAACTACCAGATAAACAATCATAACAGATATTATCCATGTTATCACATATTTAAATATTTAAAATAGATAATTATCAGATAAACAATCATAACAGATATGATAAAGCCCAGCTATTATGGTCAGTCTTCAAGTCTGAAACCACAAGAAGTCCAGATCCACCATGAAGGATACATAAATCCTATGCCTCCATTAAGGAGTTCACATATTGCTACGAAGAAAATAAATAACAACAAAAATATATACAACCAGTGTGATAAAACCATCACACAAAACCGCCAAAAATTATACAACCCAGTGTGATTAAAACCATCACACAAAAACTGTATATATAAAAATAAATGCATCCACACATAAAATCATACATTCATGTGACCATAATAGCGGGACAGAACGTTGCAAAACAGAGGTTAGCACAACCTACGTTCTACCCATGGCAGATATGGATTCCTATATTCGGATTAAACCTGGGGTTAATCCATAAACAGTATCACAGCCGGCTCTGATACCAATTGTTGGGAGCGGAAATCCCATGAACTAGTGATAGTGTTTATGGATCATGCCAAAAAAAAAAATAAATCCGAATACTATAACATATAGAAAAATCCGTACCTGGAGATCTGTCTGGATTGATCTCAAAGATCACGAACGGTTGATCACTGCTCGATCCTTCAAGCCTTCTACCGTATTCCCCAATGCCAGAACGTGAAAAGAGAGTGGCTCTCTTTATGCTCTCCTTGTTGGACGGCTGCCTCTAGGGTTTAGATATTTCATCTTAACCTAGTGGCTGCCCAACATGGCATATATATAGGCTACGGTAGGGACCCAAAAGTAAATAAGTTTCGGGCTCCTAATGTAAATATTAAAAACCTATTTACATTAATTATAATTCATTCCACTAAAGAATTATAACTGCACTCCCTGTCTTATTCGAAAATAAATTTCGAGCTCTTTGTTAGTAGATACTTATTAATCTCCCCACGTTAAGATTACAGATACCCGTTGATTAAATTAAATTACTGACAATATAATTTAATCAACATCTATTAATTTCCTTGAGACCTTCCACTTAACTTATTTGATATGTCGGATACAAAATCCACCTGCAGGGTTTGACATAATAAAAACTTATAAGTATCCTCAAGGGGGTATCATCAATCCCTATACCAGGACGTGGATTCCGTTAATAATAAATATTCACCATACAATTAATGCAGTTATCCAACTCATCGAGATTATTGACCTATAAAGATCTCACTCTTTATGAATCAAAATAACTAACAATAAATGCATGTGTCCATTAATTATTTCGGGATTAAGAGTATAAGTATTCATAATAACCATGAGGTATTAATTATTTTATGTGTCAATATAAAATAATTACCTCAATACGGTCCCGTTCAATACACACAAGTGTACTAGCACAAGAAGTTGAAATTAAACCATTCCCTGTAGTCAAGACAGACCTACTGAAATCATGTGCTACAATCTTACCGATGGTGTGTCCAACTCCATCTCAGATTGTGAACAATAGGCTTATATTCTACAAGAACTGATGATCTGATCTTCTGTGTGTAAGCCGAACTCTACACACCAGATCATCTACTATATAGAATAAAAGACACACATGCATAACATTAGAAGATAATATAATGCAAACATAGCTCATACAGATTCTTATTTAATATGCAATATCAGAATTTATTAATAAATAAATACTAAGGTCTATTACATAAAAACATGGCTTTTAGTATATAGCCCTAACAATCTCCCACTTAGACTCAAAGCCATGATGCCACACATCTCACTCTCATTCCCTCTACATGTCTATCAAAAGTCTTAGCTGGTAAGCTCTTTATAAAAGGATCTGCCAGGTTATCTGCCGATGCTATCTTGGTCACCACTACATCTCCTCTTTGCACAATATCTCTAATCAGATGATACTTGCGCTCATTGTGTTTTCCCTTCTTATGGGTCATAGGTTCCTTTGAGTTAGCAACTGCTCCACTATTATCACAGTAAAGTGTAATGGCCAATTGCATTGAAGGAACCACTCCTAGATCCAATAAGAAGTTTCTGAGCCAAACTGCCTCCTTGGCTGCCTCAGAGGCTGCCACATATTCGGCTTCCATGGTGGAATCAGCAATGCAAGATTGCTTGATGCTCCTCCAACTAATGGCTTCACCACCTAGAGTAAACACATAACAAGAGGTAGACTTTCTGGAATCTTTATCTGACTGGAAGTCTGAGTCTGTGTACGCTAAGGGTATTAGACTATCTGCCTGGTAAACCAACATATAATCTCTAGTCCTTTTTAGGTACTTGATTATACGTTTTACTGCTGTCCAATGTTCTTGCCCAGGGTTAGACTGATATCTGCTGACCATGCCAACAGCAAAGCAGATGTCAGGTCTAGTGCAAAGCATTGCATACATGAGGCTTCCTACTGCAGATGCATAAAGAACTGCATTCATTTTCTCTATCTCATCTGATGTTTTGGGACACTGATCCTTGGATAGAGTGATTCCATGCCTGAAAGGAAGAAAACCTTTCTTGGAATCCTGCATGCTAAAGCGGGCAAGAATCTGATCGATATAAGTAGCTTGTGATAAGCCCAACATCCTTTGCTTGCGATCTCGCAAAAGCTTAATCCCAAGAATGTGACTGGCTTCTCCCAAGTCTTTCATATCGAACTGGCTGGATAACCATACCTTTACTGAAGATAACACCCCTACATCATTTCCAATGAGCAAGATATCATCCACATATAGTACTAAGAACACCATCACGCTTCCATCACACTTTTTGTACACACAGGACTCATCAGGACATTGATCAAAACCATAAGATTTAATGGCTTGATCAAAACGAGTATTCCAAGACCTAGATGCTTGCTTAAGTCCATAAATGGATTTTTTAAGCTTGCACAACATGTGCTTTTGACCTTTTGCTATAAAACCTTCTGGTTGCATCATATAGATGCACTCGTCAAGATACCCATTAAAAAAAGCTGTCTTGACGTCCATTTGCCAAATTTCATAATTGAAATGAGCTGCAATAGATAAGAGAATCCGGATAGACTTAAGCATGGCTACCGGCGAAAAAGTTTCCTCATAATCGATCCCTTCTTTCTGAGTAAACCCTTTTGCTACAAGCCTAGCCTTAAAAGTTTCAACCTTTCCATCTGCTCCTCTCTTTTTCTTATAAATCCACTTGCATCCGATGGGTTTTATCCCTTCAGGTGGTTCTATAAGATCCCAGACCTGATTAGAGTACATGGACTCCATCTCAGATTTCATAGCCTTTTGCCAAAGGTCTGCATCTATATCTTTAAGTGCTTCATCATAGTTACAGGGATCAGTATCTAGCTCATCAGGGATCCTGTCAAATGACTCTCCCAAGAGCGTATACCGTAAAGGTCGACGAATAACCCTCCCACTACGACGAGACACTTCCTGTGGCTGTGCACTATCAGTGGTACGCTGTGCAGATGTTAATCCTTGTGTACCATCAGGGACATGCTGCTCTGGTTGTGAAACCGGCATGTTGATGGTAGGACCACAAGGTTCAGTATCAGCACGAGTCTCAACAATCCTCCCACTACGACGAGGCAATGGGATGTCAAGAACACTTTCATGTGGTGTTTCCTCTTGTACTACAGGTATTGAAGAAGTTTGTACTGGTTTATCTCCTCTCATTTCTTCTAGAACAATTCTACTTCT
>JAESVK010064295.1:0-16435 GCA_017140935.1 Hamamelis virginiana
AACCTTTCTATTAAGCAAATAAGGTAAAGATCCTATTCTCATATTTGGGTTGGATGCTTCAAAAAGAACATCATCTCTATATATAAAGTCTAAAGTATTGAGTCATATGAATAGGTTGGATATTATTCATCATAAAACACTAGATTAAAAAGTCATGGCAGAACTTGTGCCACAACTTGCATTAATAACTAGTCATATATAGTGATTTAGACAAAAGCTTTACTCAAGGGCGGAGCTACAAAGGCATGCTACTAGGGCTGCAGCCCAAGAAGTTTAGGCCCAAAAAAAATTCTATTTCTATATGGGCCTTGTTATTGCAACCCCTCCCAACTATTAGCCCACCGCAACCATTTGTGATGTTTTACCGTTTTATGAAAAAAATACATTATTTTTAAGAAAACTAGCCGCGCAATCCACTTGGCAACATCATTTTGAACAACTTTGTAGAAGAAAGTGTTTCCAAAATCTATCATTTAAGTAGACTTTTTGGCATTTTTTACGAAATATTCTGTAAAAATAATAAATGGTCAAAAAGTCTACTTAAATGGAGATTTCTGAAAAACTTTCTTCTACAAAGTTGTTCAAAATGATGTTTTCTAGTAGATTAGGCGGCTAGTTTTCTTAAAAATAATGTATTTTTTCATAAAACGGTAAAAAATCACAAATGGTTGGGGTGGGCTAATAGTTGGGAGGGGTTACAATAACAAGGCCATTTCTATATTTACGGTGCTTAGCCCAATTTAGCCCACCCAACTTTGGCCCAAATTGATTTTAGCCGACAACAGAAATAATTCAACAATTAGCCCAAATTGGCACCCTGGTTGTGCTTAAAATTCAAATTTAAGCATTAATTAAGCAAGTTGCCATATATGACAAAAAGCAAAAAACAAAAAACAAAAATGTCTTTTCTCTCTTATTTTTTTGGGGAATCGCCTTTCTCTTTTTGACTCTCTCCTCACTCTCCCTCGAGTCCGCAACCCTCTCAGCCTCCAAAACACAAAAATCTCTCTACTCTTCTCAAGAATTTTATATTCTTTTTCTCTTTCTTATTTCTTCAAGTTATTATTATGTTTATATTTTAGCGATTTATGCTTTTTATGTGAGATTGGGGATTTTTTATTTAGGGTTTTTATTTTAGGGCTTTAAATTTGTTATGTATGATAGTATAAGTTTATTATTGTTAGGGAAAATTATCCAAAAGTCCCCAAGTTTGTAGCTTTATACCATGAATCCAATTTTACACGATGAGGTCCTCCATATTTTCAAATTCTTTTGTTTATATATTATGTTAAAAAGATTTTTAAACTTAGTGGTATAAAATGCTCATGTGAGGGACTTATGGGTCTGTAGTCCTTATTGTTATTGAGTTGTTGTGGGGTTTTTCATTTAGGATTTTAATTTTAGGGCTTTAGGGTTTTAATTCTATTTCTATTTTAGTGCTTTAGGGCCTGAAGTTAAATACTTGAAATTATAGAATAGCTTGCGTAAAAAAAATGTATTTGGCTTCATGGCTTTATTGTTATTTTCATTATTCAAATTTTATTTATATAGTTAATTGATTAAATTAGGTAGTGATATATCTATAGTGGTGATAGGAGGTTTGGGGTGAGCCAATTGAAAACCCTCTTTGTGATTGATTGTTGTTGTAGTATGGTTATGAGAGGTTAGGGGTGATCCAATTGAAAACCCTTTTTGCGATTGATTGATTGATTCTTGATTTTTTTTTCATTTGATTTTTTTTTATAGTTATATTTTACAAAAAATATTAAAATGAATGTCACCTTGTCACCTTTTAAAGTATTTTGTAAATGAATTCACATTTAATTCTTACTTTCCTATGTTATTAATATAATGGCACATCAAGAAGGCAAGAAAGGAAAAACTCTTCATTTTTTCTTCAAACCGAGAGATAATATATCAAAAACGACATGATGCATCTTCTTCATCAATTGTTGATGAAGCAATTCCTAATGAGCAGACTCCTCTAAATCTCAAAGAATTGAATCAAATGTTGATAATTCAATTCGAACTGAGTAACGTCTTTATCAATCTCAAAGAATTGAATTTGATGATATATTTCTTAAATGTGATCCATGGGAATGCACGTACTCCAATATGGCAACATCCCGTTATTAAACAAGATGACATTTGGCGATATTATATTAAGAAGGGGCGATATCAACCTCACCTCAAAGAGTATAAACGAATACAATATGGACCTTAATGTCATCGATTTCAATACTCTTGGTTTCATCAATTTATTTGGTTAGAGTATTCACCTTCAAAGGATTCGGCATTTTGTTTTCCATGCGATCTTTTTGAGAATGAAACACAGCACCAACTTACCTTTCTTTTGAAGGGTTTAGAAAATGAAAGAGGGTTAATGAGGGTAAAAAATTTGTCTTCTTGAAGCATGTAGGAGATCCCACTTAATCCAATAACAAAGCTATGCAATCTATGAATGCATTAGGGAAGGTCTCAATGTACAAACTTTAGAAGAAATTAAAAAGAATAGGTTGCGCTGTACGTCAACAATTAAAAGCATTCAGTGGCTTGTTTTTGAAGGATATGCTTTAAGAGGTCATGATGAATCCTTGGATTAAAAAAATGGTGGAAATTTCATTGAAATATTGTATTTGGTGGGAGAGCTTAATGTTGATATTAACAAAGTTGTCCTTGAAAATGCTCCACAAAATGCATAGTACACTTCACCAATGATTCAAAATAAGATATTACATATTTTCGCTAACAAAGTGAGAAATAAACTTCGTAAAGAAGTTGGGGATGCCAAATTTTCTATTCTAGTTGATGAAGCAATAGATGAAGCTAGTAAAGAACAAATAGCCATTATTTTGAGATTTGTTGATATTGATGGTTTCTTGCGAGAGCTTTTTTTTTTTTTGGTGCACCTGTCAGACACCAAGGCAGCAACTCTTAAATAAGAGATATCCAATATCCTCTCTCGTTTCAATTTGCAAATTGAGAATATGCAAGGTCAATGATATGATGGTGCAAGCAATATGCATGGTGCATGGAATGGATTACAAGCCTTATTTCTTAATGCCCATATGCATATTATGTACATTGCTTTGCTCATCGACTTCAATTGGCATTAGTTGCAGCTACTCAAAATGAGTTTTGTATTTGGGATTTCTTTTCAAAGTTAACTTTTATTATCAATCTTGTTAGTGCTTTGCCCAAACGTCTTGAGGAGTAAAATCTGCTCTAGTTATTGAAACTACTCGTATGGTAGCTACTGGTGAATGTGTAATTGGTAAAAGGGCTAACCAGATTGGTACTTTGCATTGAGTTGGAGCTACCCGTTGGAGCTCTCATTTTGAGTCTCTTTAATTTGCAACTTGTTAGATATGTATGGTGCAACATGTACAATTCTTCAAATTTTAATTGTTTAGGGATCCACACACTTCATACGTGCAGAAGCCATCAGTACTTTAAATGCAATAAGATCTTTTCAATTTATATTTATCTTGACTTTAATGCATAAAATTATGAGAACTACTAATTTGCTTTGTAAAGCCCTGTAACAGAAATCTATAGACTGAAAGGTTGTGATAAAAGAATCGCAGCGGAATGAAACATTGTATAAAACTTTTTATAAAAATTGATTCACAATCACAACCATATAAATGACCAAAATCAAACATCGAACCATGAATACATATACAAGAACATGAAATAAACTATTTAAATCATACTTACTTGATGATTGCCTTTGCGAAACTCCAATCGAATTCGAGCTCTAAAAGTATGAAGCCTCCAACGGTATCTACACGGGAACAAGACCTCAAGAATCCGTGCACTTGATCAACACTTGATTAATGTAAGCTTGGAGAGGGAAGGAGAGAGGACAGCTAGGGAGAGAGAGCACTCTAGGGATTTCGGCCACCTAGGGTTTCCCACCTCTAATTGCCTCCTCTAATGTGATGTGTAGGTTGCTTAGTGCTAGCTTGACCTAACATTTCCTTTTATAGAAAAATGCCATTTTATTTGCAATTTGACCCCTTACTTATTAATAACTAATAAGAAGGATCAAATTAGTAATAAATAGAAATATTCCCCTTTCTCAAATTCAAGAGATTCTCTTGTGCCCTTATTATGTGTGATCCATTGGGTTCACCCCAACCTAGTAGTGGACCGGGACATCTCATGTTCCCGAAATAGAAACTTTATATTTATGGTTCAATTGGAACAATTTCAATTTTTCCCTCAATGATAACACTTACCATTAGGCCTTCACTAGTTATGAGTGACGTCTAGCAACATATCATGACGTGCCCTAGGTGTGGGTGAATAGTAGAACTGTGTGAACCCTTTATGTTACTTAATCATTCATCCCCTAATGTCACTATTAAGATAATCGGGCATGTTTATTAAGTCAAACCCTATCTTAACAACTTGTTTTATGTTCTCCAAAGTATAATCTCAATAAGGTGAACCCGATAAAACTCTTTCACAATTCACCTATCACTATGGCCATAGATTTCAAATTGAGAGTTATCTTTGTAAACGAACCCTGACATTCTCTCTCATCATAGTGAGAGACCACTCATCTATCTTCATGCATAACTTATTAGAGCCAATGCTTACCGATTACATTTTTAAGGTTAAAGCTGTACAAGATACTATCAAACCCTAACAACTCAAGCATTAGATAGCTATGGTATCTCAGGTCTTAGGATTACAAAATTAATGGACGTAACATAAGAATATTCTTTTGACTTAAACTTCATAAGAATATTCTTGTAGATCAAATTCAGTGTACATATTCTCTAACATGCACCCACAGATTAACTATAGTGTCACTACACCGATAGGAAAGACTACATATCCTCCCACTGGAGCTAGTTTAAATCTGTGCTACTTTTAACGGTTTATAAATGTCCACTTTATAAACCTATGAGCAGAAACTTCTTTAGAATAAATGTGTATGAGAAATATCACTACTATAAAAAACAGCCTAAGACGAGGGTTTAAAACCCTCGTCTTTGGGATAAGACGAGGGTTATTCTTTTGTCATCTATTCCAGGGTCGTCTTTAAAAAGACGAGGGTTTTAGAACCCTCGTGAATTTGAACAAAAGACGAGGGTTTAGAACCCTCGTCTTATATAGAAACGGCGAGTGTTTAAAACACTCGTCTTTTCTCATAGCAGAAGCGATTTCAACGAAAAGACGAGGGTTTAAAACCCTCGTCTTATACAGAAACGGCGAGTGTTTAAAACCCTCGTCTTTTCTCAATACCACAAGTGTTTTCAACCCTCGTCTTTTCCAAAAATGAGAGTTTAAAAGATAGAAAAGACGAGGGTTTAAAACCCTCGTCTTTTCTCTTTCAATTTTTTTTATTACATTTTTTTAAAATTATTCCATTTGGATATGACCTGTACCAACCTGTATATATACATGTAGATACATTCACAAACCCACCAATATGAAGTGCAAGAATCCTAACTATATATATAAATTAGGATATGATCCTGTAACCTGTATATAAACATGCAATCGCATTCACAAATCCACCAATGAAGTGCAAGAATCCATTCTCTTTTCTAAATATAAGTTAAAAGTGGCATTCCTGTACACTCAATTTCGAATCCTATCTATTTGTACAATTAATCAATGTCTCATCATCAATCTATTGGAAAACAAAATCCTAATTAAGAATAACGAGGCATCAACATAAATCATGCACTCGAACTCTGCTAGTTCCTCCATCATTTTCTGGTGAGTAGCATAGTACGTATGTTGAAAACCTACATAAATACATAAGATAAGCATGGTTAAAAGATATCAATTTCTGTATCATTTAACTATATGATTTAACTAAGATGTAAAACGTTTTACATAAGTGGGCCTATAAAACTTACTTAGCTTGACAGAGCAATAAGCAATGAATCCAAAAAGACATATCATAGCAAACATAAGACAAATAAGCCTCTCCAAAGCCTCTTTCTTATGGTTTGGGAATTAAAATATATATTAAAAATAAAACAGTTGGGTAAGTGGTGATTTGTTAACAAACAAAGAGAAATGCTAGAACTTGGCATGAGACATTGAAATTAGACAATTATAATTTGGCTATAGGCTAGAGCACATAATTTGTTCTAGACTACTGTAATTTTCCATTTGAAGGGTAGCAACAACCAGATAGGATGGTATTCAAATGAGGAGAGAAAAAGAGCCACCACATCACCATCAAAATGGCACATGTTTGGTCCAACTTACACGAAATCAGAAAATTTGATATACAGTGACGCTGATTCAATTGCTTACACCCCATGGATAATGAAAATTAGAAACTAAATGTGTGAGCATATTTGCATGTACTTGTGTATGTAGGTGAGTGCAAGAATGTATCTATTACACATGTATATCTCAATCAGAAAGGCTGGTTGTGTATTCATGCACTTGGAGAAGAGATTTGGAAGTTGTAGTATTTATTCTTCTAATCTGTGGAGGAGAATTGGCAGAGACAAATCAAGCAATAGTATAAAAGACTGAAATCTCACAGCATATGCAATGGCATAGCCATCAAAAGTGCTTGTTCCTCGACCCAGTTCATCAAAAAGACTTATCATCTTGAGTGGCACTTTGAAGAACTGATGCTGTTTCTGCGCACTCAATAAAGAAGGTACCTACACAAATTGAGTTATTTCAACAATCAATTTTGCAATCAAGAAGTGCATTATATATATATATATATATATGGTAAAAATCTGTGCTTCAAGGTGAGCTGATACATGCAAACCACTGACATAGTCAAACAATTGACCGTTCTTATACTTTGCTAGGGCAGAAGAAAATATGATCATGAACACTACACACATCTATATAATCATATAAAATGAAAAGCAGTGAAACTTCCACAAATCTTATCCAACATTGCACAAAAAAGCTATTCTGTTTAAATAAATAATTGATGGGCATCATAGTAATCTTAACACAAATCCTAATCGAAAGTACTTTATTAAGCTTTCCATGAGTTATTTTGATGCAATCTAATAAGCATGTGAAGAAAGGTTTTAAAAAGGGGCAAGGAAGAATATCACCACTGTCATCACCCAACTGCCACTACCACCACCAGGTCCGCCAGTTCAACAGCACAACCACAATACTGCTATAACCCCCATCAGCATGATTGCACCATTGCCACAACTACTGCAATGTCAATCTGCACCACCTCTTGGACTGCCGCCACCATTATTTGTTGTTCACACACCCACCTCTCTGTTTATTCTTAAATAATGTACAGATAAAGCATGATACTGATGAAGTTGACTAAAACAGTCGAATGAACCCAGCACATCATAGTTTGTTCACAGTAAGCCACTAAAAGTGATGCAAGCAGTTGAACAAAATCCATAAACTATTAGTTCGTTAAGATAACCTACTCTCGCCTGTCATGATTCAATCATACAGAAACGGACAAATATATTTGATTGAATGTTATTTCTTCAGTCAATCAACAGCATGTACTGATGTACTCCAGAAGATTATTACTGCTAGGCAAAGATAGTTCAATAAATTTGTATAAAACTGCAAAGATATTCATATGTTCTCTTAACACATTGTAAGTGATGAAAGTTTTATTGTTATTTATTTTAAATGCAGGGAGGAAAGGTGTTAAGGGAGCACAACCAGGTCCTGTTTTGTCATGGGCACAACGAGCAAAAATTGCTGTAGGGGCCGCAAAAGGGCTTGAATACTTACATGAAAAGGCTACACCTCATGTCATCCATCGGGACATTAAGTCCAACAATGTACTACTCTTTGATGATGATGTTGCTAAGATTGCAGACTTTGATTTGTCAAATCAAGCTCCTGATATGGCAGCACGCCTTCATTCCACTCGTGTTCTTGGAACTTTTGGTTATCATGCTCCCGAGTATGCTCTTTCTGGAATTTTAAATGAAAATTCATCTCATATTTTCTTCTTCTCTTTTCCCCTTTTGGTTTTTATATATATGAATATGATGGAAGGTACTTGTGAGTTTGGCTGCCTAAGATATCTTTCAACAAGCACATTATGTATTGCATTTGAGGACCTAAAAGACTGTATGCTCCATTTGATTGCTGGGAAATTGTCAGAAAAGAAAGATATATTTGAGAATTACCATGGCTATCCCAACCTCAACAAGTTGTAAAATTCCAAGTTTTTCATTTCTTTTCCCATGTCTCCCAGGCTACCAAATTGAGCATATATCTAAACTGCTAATTTTCCTGATTAAAAAAGGTTGATGTTAGAATGCATGTCTTGAACTCTGTACATTGACAATTGTTTCATGTGGTTGGCAGATATGCGATGACTGGACAGCTAAATGCAAAGAGTGATGTTTATAGCTTTGGTGTTGTCCTGCTTGAGCTCCTGACAGGACGTAAACCAGTTGATCATACATTGCCACGTGGACAGCAGAGTCTAGTGACATGGGTACTAATTTTGTGCTAGTTTTCTCTTTATGTCAAGTTTGCACTCTGTTTTCAAGTTTTTCAGGCCTAGGAATATGTTTCTTTTTACCTACATCCAAGCTGATCACAGGAAGATTTGGAATACATGTTAGGCTACACCAAAACTCAGTGAAGACAAGGTCAGGCAGTGTGTGGATACAAGACTAGGAGGTGAATACCCCCCCAAAGCAGTTGCTAAGGTACTGAACTGTGCTTCAACTTTTTATTTTCTTCACTTTTTTTTCTTTTTTCTTTTTTGGAGGGGGGGATGTTTTACATAAAGCCATCCGTCTCTAATGGTACATGATAGCATACAAATGATGTTGTGACTAATACCTGACTCTTTGATAGAGGGCTAAACATGCTCATAACAAATATAACTGTAAGATTTGCCCAGTCAAAGATTTAAGAACCACAAACTTCATACCAGATTTGGCTTAGAACTAAGTAAAATAATTGAAAGAGTGGCAATTTACACATGTACAGCTATAGTTGTAAAAGAAAACAAACAAACCCAAGTGGGTCTCCTTCCAACCTCCACCCCCGAATACTACAAAAATGTCCAGCAAACCCAACAAATAAACTCCAACAACCAAACTTCAACAATTTATTTAGATAATTATATATAAAGAGAAATAGTATGTTATATACCTGTGATATGCTAGCATCATACTCTATGCCATCTAGGACAGTATCACAAAACAAAATATTATCCATGTCCCTCACATATTATCCCGTATATACTCCAACAGTTCCACTCGAACCTCATCGATTTGAGAGGTTCCATAGCTTTCATTACTAGCAAACTGCAAGTAATGAACAAGAGTGTCATTTAATAAGATATTGATAACCTTAAATTAGAAGATAATGATACGCTGAAAAGACATATACTATCTCACCACTTTCTTTGGGTCGGTCACCCTCGAATCCACTATATCCTTTATATACCTCAAAACATAGTACCCACATTCAATTTTCCCGGGTTGTTTTGGGCACTACATACATACATAAAGGTCATATATAAGATACTGTACGCATATTCATAATTACACTTCTAATCATCAAAAAATTAAGTCACTACCTGAACTACTTCAAATGTTGCCTTCATTTTGCTTGGTATGAACTTCTCAGTGAAATCTAAGCTTTTACATGCACTGCAAAATGCACTATATGTTAACTTTCTCCATACTTAATACCATAGTAAAGTTGGATAAACATTACAAACACTTACTTTATTATAATTGTACGTAGACTTTCGTCTATTGCATTGCCAAGTGGATCAAGATATGCGGTGTGACGTTTCCAAGGATCAACCACAGCCAATACCCAATGAAACCTTCATTATATATACGTGATCACATTCATATATAGACTAAATATTAGATTACAATGGGGAGATTGCACACTAAATGCAATAAAAAAAATTATAAGTACCTACCCTACATTAAATGGATAGAAAAAAATCTGATCCGGTTCTGCAGTGATCATAGAGCCATATAACACTTCCTGATTAACTTCAGTTTTACGTCCTCTTTTACCAGCAGGTGGCGCAAATCTGAATGCATGCCCTCGCCATTCTGTCCCTTTCAACTTGCTAAATAGAGCACTATTAATAACTCAAGAAAAAAATGTGTTATAATACAAGAAATTGTTAATGGAACATCTTAAATACAAAGCATATACAAATCATAACTAACCATATGTATATTTCAATCATGGAAATGCCAATTTTTTCCTCAAAATTTAGTACGTGCATCAACTCATCTCTGAACACAGGTCTCTCAGTCATCGCTTCACACTTTGGATCGGCTATTCTAAACACTCCTGTATGAACATTGATGTTTAATGCATGATCCTCACGACCTTTAGTGGCTCGATCAAACTTTCTAAAAGATGCAATGAGATCTGTATAATTCTTGTCATTATTATCATCTTGCCTCGAAGGTCCCTTAAACAGAGAAAATATAATATATTAATTTTGAAATACTTTGACGAACACAAATGTAACTTAGAAATCCCACATGTTATGCTTTGAGGATTACCATATCACTCGTCAAAATAATAAGATGTCGTGGCCAAGCCACATACCCTCCAAGTGCCTCTTCAAGTGTCTTAGCACCTTTAGTCGGTATTGGGAGACGTTCACTGCCATATTCAGTTCTCTCCAAGGAAAATACAGCCACACGGGCATCTCCTTCACTAATTACAGTACCATGCAGAATATTCGAATCCAAATTATCATCCAACTGTCCATGTGCGACAATGTGGTCAATCGACCCCAATGCCAAATGACAATTCTGTGGCATAGTCTACAATCAATACAATTCCACCTTTTTAATTTATGGGTTTATGAAAATTAATCGCATAACATAACATTACTAATAAGTAAATCTTACTTTATCCTATGGTGGTCCAGACGGCTTGGTATCCTTTTGTATAATTGATTCATTGCCATCATTTTGTAAATTCTGTACCCATATTCAATACAATTTTGAAATCATTCATGTATAATGATCCACATAAATACTAGGTCAAATATAAATTACCTTTTCCAATGATGGCACATCTGTGGCACAAGGTGGTTCATCAACCACTTTCTTTCTCTCTCTCTTTCTTTTTTTTGTCTGCAAAAATAATTCATTAGAAAACCTAACACCAATACATTTATCAATATTTATCAAATTGTCAATTAATATTCTTAAAAAGTACATAAACCAATACCTTCTGAGATGGTGGCACATGAGGTGAAGGCGATGTTCTTTATGATTCATTTTGCAATCCAGATGCTGTAGATGATGTTTTTTGTGGTTCATTTTGCAAGCCAGATGTACTACACCTGGCACTGTTGGATCCAATGTTCTCATCATTAAGAGGAAACGAAAAGTCTCCCTCTGAAACTTGCCCCCCAAGTCTATGAACTTCTTCAGCAAGTGCCACCATAAATTTTTGCATCTTCATCATTGCTTTTGTCACTGTAGAATTTGTAGGTTGAGGGGTATCAAAGAATTTACTTAGATTGGACAAATGACCTACCCCCCTTACCCTACCACCGTGCTCGGGCACACCCAACGCCTGTGCAAGCACATCATTACGACCCTCAGCGATTAAACTCCCATTTTCTACTTGCGAAGACAATTGATCCTGCATAAAAGATTACAATTCGGTCTACCATTGCCCTCACTTTATCATTACTGCATTCTCCATCCTTTAATCGAGCCTCTTTCCATAACACATGCCTTTCAATAGTCTTCATTATGTTTTGCTTACATTGCTATTTCAACAATTAAGAATGCATTATTCATTTATAATAAGGTGGGGAATATTTGCAATAAATAATCAATATCTACTCATTCAAACTAAAAAAAAATGCAATCACCAGTTCTTCCTCTAAGCTGGCATATCCTTTTCTCGAAAGTCTATGCGGATATAAATTTTTTGAACGAGTTGCTTGGGCTTTCTCCCGCTTTGCCTGCAAAGTTCATAATAATGTTTTAATATGAGTTGAATTTAACAATTTTATGTAACAAACTGTTTAACTTAAATATATATATACATATTTATATATGAAGGGTAGAACCTATATACCGCCCAATCTTTATTGGTTCGCTGCATTACAAACCTTTGCCACTGTTCTGGTGTAATAGAAGTATACAGTGCTGGTGAGTTAACCAATTTCTAAAAATCATCAAGGTTAGGTAGAATAAAATCCCTGTACAGCCTACACTTGAAGTCACTAAATCGGTCTCGCACCAATAATAGAATAGCATGCTGCCAATTATTGAAATTATGGCACTCAAAGTTCTCCTATATCATTAACAAATTACAACGTTAAAAATTGAGAATAAAGAAATATGTATGTAAATAATTGGACAGTACTCAACTTGTTTATACCTCTATTTCCACCATTAACTTAGCTTTGACACTATCAGGTACATGTTTCCACGTATTGAAATTTATAGCGCAAAAAGATCGACAAAGCTTACCACATTCAATGGCTACATCTTTACGTGTGGGGCCGATTGGTTGACCTTTTGAATTTAAAACTACCAAAAGTTTCCTACCATGCAATTGCCAACTTGGAGTGAGCTTTGTTGGTCCCCTTGTTTTCCTTTTTTTTGGTGAAGTGGTGTGTGGCGGGCTTGCACTTGCACTGGTACTACTATCATCAGAATTTTGCTCCATTATGCTTGTTCCAAAGAAATGGTAAAAAAGTAAGAGCATAATTAGACATTTAATTGAAACATATAAAACAAAATATATAATTATGGAATTGAAACAATGTAATTTTCAAATTTATCAATAGTATACATCCAAAAAGTCAATTTTATTAACATCAAAATAACATTGCACAACATTTACTCGTCCTCCCAAATTCCCTCAACATCCTTTCGAACAAATAATGACCCACTTTGATCGTCATCTACATCCAAAAAGTCATCATATGGCACTCCTTGTTCAACCTCAATATGGTCCACACAAGCATCATCACACACATCCTCATTCAATTCATGCATATAGTCTCTTTGTGGTGTTATTAAAACAACATGCCACCTCGGATTAGCTTGGTCTTCTACGTAAAAAACTTGCTTAGCTTGGGAAGCTAAAATAAATGGATCATTCCTATGCCCTATCTTGTGAAGCTGTACCAATGTGAATCCAAGTTCATCTACTTTGACTCCACCATTAATGTCCACCCAATCACACTTGAACACCGGAATCTTGAAAATGTGATAATTAAGCACCCAAATCTCATCAATAACACCATAGTAACATGCATCGCCCATCACTGGATTCTTATCCTTTGCGCTTGCCATATGCATTGATCTCGCAACCAAGCTTACTCCACTATTTTGGTTGACACGAACTTTATCACGCTCATGTGTGTGAAACCGACATCCTTTTATGACATAGCCAGGTACTTTAACCACTTCATGTGAAGGACCATGTGCTATCCACTCCAATGTTCGAGATATATGATTTGTTGAGCCTAAATTATCTTCAACCTGTGCAAAGTTGTATGGGTAAAAGATCTACATTAGTTATATATATAATGTAAAAAGATTACAAATTTTTAAGTGTCCAAGTACCTTTTTACGGATCCATGAAGTAAATGTGCGGCTATGCTCATCTTGAAGCCACTTGGGTTGTTTCGATTTTTTTGGATTAAGCTGTCTCAGATGAGCCATATGCTCACTATCAATGCATAGTGAAGCAAATATGTAATTAGATATTTTATAAGAAAACTCAAATATTAATAACAATAGGACGAACATAAAAGGGAAAAAAAATGTCTTACTCAATGTATGGTTGGACAACAGCTGTATTTTCTAAGACATAACGATGTGCCTGTTCCAAAGATTCTCTGTCAACTCTAACAAGCTTACCATCAAGTAAGGCTCTTCCAGTTTCCCTATCTCCGTTAGGGATGTTTCGGTTTAAGGGAACGTCAATCGTATCTACATCCGATAAGTAATCAGTAGAAAATTCCACAGCTTCTTCAGCAATGTAACATTTAGCAATGCATCCTTCTGAACGATTCCGATTTCTCACATATCCTTTTAACACTTTCATGTATCTCTCAAATGGATACATCCACCTATAATGCACTGGACCACATAGTTGTACCTCCCTAACTAAATGTATTGTTAGGTGAACCATTACATCAAAGAATGATGGTGGGAAGAATTTCTCAAGCACACATAAGGTTTCCACAAGTTGATTTTGAACAATATATAACACCGTAGCATCCACCACTTTGCTACACAGATTCTTAAAGAAGAAACAAAATCTTGTAATAGCATATCTTACATTCTTTGGCAACACTCCTCGTTTTGCGACAGGCAACAACTATTGCATTAAAATATGACAATTATGGGACTTTAGACCAATCAATTTAAGGTCATGCATTGACACCAAATTTCTAATGTTCGAAGAGTATCCTTCCGGGACCTTGAGTTCAGACAATGTTTTGCACACCAATTCCTTCTCAACCTTAGACAATGTAAAGGAAGCTGGAGGCAAATATGTACGGTTACCCACGGTCTGAGGCGCCAATTTGTCCCTTGAACCCATCTTCATCCAATCTCGGCGAGCATTTGCCCCATCTTTTGTTTTGTTGGGAATATTAAGCAACGTACCCACAATGCTCTCACATACATTCTTCTTAATGTGCATAACATCCAGATTATGTCGGACATTTAGCTTTTTCCAGTACTCGAGCTGAAAGAAGATTGATTTCTTCGTCCAGCATTTTGTAGGACATGTGTCATTGCCTTTACCTATGCCTTTGTCCTTGCCTTTGCCTGTGCCTGTGTCCTTGCCTTTGACTGTGCCTTTGCCTGTGCCTGTGTCTGTGTCTTTGCCTTTGCCTTTGCCTTTGTCTTTTCCTTTACCTTTGCTTTTGCCAGTACCTTTGCCAACCACTTTATGTTTTTTGGAGTTTCCCCACAAAGTTTCAATCCCTTCAACATATCGCAATATTTCATCCCCACTCAACGGTATTGGTTTCTTACAATCCTCTTGATGTCCATTAAACGCCTTCTTTTGTTTTCGATATGGATGTTCATCGGGAAGAAATCGTCTATGTCCAGCATAACAAGTTTTATGGCAATGCCACAATCTCTCAGAATGCGTATTAGGACCACATATCGGACAGGCTTTATATCCCCTTACTCTGTAGCCACTCAAGTTCCCATAAGCTGGGAAGTCATTAATGGTCCACAACAGTAATGCCTTTAATGTGAACGATTGTTTCTGAAATGCATCATAAACTTCAACGCCTACCTCCCAAAGTAATTTCAAATTATCAATCAACGGTTGCAAGTAAACAACAATACTATTACCCGGTTGATGTGGTCCAGATATCAGCAATTTTAGCATAATAAATTTTCTCTTCATGCATAACCAAGGTGGCAGGTTATATGTGACCAGTAAAACGGGCCAACAGCTATATGGAGTGTTATACGAGCCAAAAGAGTTGATGCCATCAGCAGATAAAGCCAATCGCAGATTTCTTGGTTCTGCACCAAGATTTGGCCACATGTGATCCACTAGCTTCCACGCCGCTGAGTCTGCGGGGTGTCATAGTTGACCATCCATTTTTCGTTTTTCTGCATGCCATACCAAGTCTCTTGCTATTTCTTGGGTTTGGAACATCCGTCTGAATCTCGGTATGGGCGGAAAATACCAAATTACTCTTGCAGGTACCCCGTCATGTTTCTCTGTCGGATGCTTATCATCCATCCATCTAGATGCGTGACACATGGGACATTCAGATGCACTAGCATACTCCTTTCGGTAGAGTATACAGTCATTAGGACATGCATGTATTTTCTCATAATCCAAGCCTAATGCAGTCAAAGTCTTCTTTGCCTCATACATGGATAAAGGCAACTCATTATTTTCCGGCAACATATCACCTAACAATTTGAGCAACTCCGTAAAACTCTTGTCTGGATAACCATTACTGGTCTTCAACCTATAGAGCTTTGCTACTGCCGATAGCTTGGTAAATTTCGTGCATCCAGGGTATAATGGTTTTTCGACATCTTCAAGCAACTTCTTAAACACGTTAGGATCACTACTGCAGTACTCCTGTGCAGCCCTAACCATTTCTACAGTATCATGCACATTCTCCGATGGATAAAATTGAAATTGATGAGTATCGACATTATTGGCGTCTCTACCGAAAGACATGTGGGTAGGCAATTGCTCCCCATGCCAAATCCACGTGCGATACCTTGGAACGATTCCATGTATGAATAAATGATCTTTCACCACTGCAATAGGCAAACACTCAAGATTTGCACACCGTATACAAGGGCATCGAATGATATTCTGACCATTTTCATTAAGTGTAGCAAATTTCAAGAATTGGTCAACCCCCTCATTATACTCGGGCAATCTCCTATCTATGGTCATCCAAGACGTATCCAATAATCCATCCATTATAAATCAGATGTTGAATCCCCTATAA
>JAESVK010064297.1:0-15791 GCA_017140935.1 Hamamelis virginiana
TTGAAGTGTCAAATAATGAATATTAATTGATTAACATGCGAACAGTGTTCTTGGATTGATATTATTTTTCTTTTTCGTTTCCTTGTATTTTCTTGGCAAGCAAACGCAGCCTTTGAAATATTTGTAAGGAACTGTAGAATATTGGGACCGACCATTTTACATTGCTTTTTGTTGTATATTTAATGTACATATTCATCATCTAGAATGAACCCAGTAAAATTAAGAAGTTGTTTTGATTCTATGAATTCTGAAGAATCTTACTAAAATTTCGAAATTTATAAAAGATAGTGAGTTCTTAATTACTATTTAAAATCATTTCATATGTAAGACATAATGGAATAGTTCAATTTCCATGACATACGTACACCACTTTATGTGTCATCATTTTCAAAAAGAGCTATTGCGAGGTATGCACGAGCTTTCGTGCATACTCCTTGAATAGTTGAAGAAACACAACTTTAAAACCCAATCCATTCTTCTTTTTGGCTCAAAAGCCTTCTTACTCCTTGAAGTGTCTCTGCAAATTTGTCTATTAAATTTCCAAAATTCCTTGGCATTTAAAGATTGAAAAGGAAGAAGAAGAAGAAGATTGTGCTGATATTTCTATTGTATTCTTATCCAATTCTCACTTCAGGGAACAGGCTAGCTTCACTCGCAAACAAGTTGTACACATTCTATATATACGTCCATGGCTGATAACAATGTTAAAGACACCACCATTAGCTTAAAGGCCCTGGTGGACATGGGGAACAACAAAGTTATCTATGCTGAATTTGAAGAGGCTTTGCTCGATGTTCTCTTCAGTTTCTTGACAATGCCACTGGGAACTATCATCAAACATACCCGTAATCAATCCCCGACGGTCGACATAGGTTGCATCGTCGACTTATATCAAAGTGTCGAGAATTTTGACGTGCATCGTCTGCGGACTGAAGCATGCAAGACCATGTTGCTCCGCCCACGAAATGCGACCGAAACTCATTGCAAGAGCCTCAAATTAAAATTTGATTTTGGCGAGCCCACGAGGTATTGTTACATTTTTGGGCATAAGAGAACTAATTTAGCTATATTTAAATATGGGTCCCACAAATCTTTTGTGGTAGGCCACATTGGAATGCATGTACTCATCAGAAATTGTAGTTTAAAAATCATCCATTTCAAATTGGTTAAAGGTGATAGTTATCTTTGACTCTTTGTCACACATTGAATAAATAGTGGGTAGCTTGTGTGTTTATATAATATTACATTGGACTTATGGGTTGGATCTCAAGGAGTACCAAAGCTTTGTAAGGGGAGATGACTTATACAAACTTGGGCTTAGTCCAAAACACACAAGCAACTGCACCCACCGAACCAGGTGGGGTTGGGGTTTGTTATATATTATCACTTCTGATGAGGGTTTGTTAGGGTTTTTTTTTTTTTTAATGCCCTATTATACTATTTTCTAATATAGTGCATGAGTTCACTACAATTCCGTGAATGTAGCCCTATTTTGTGTGAATCGCATAAATTTTTGTGTCGTGTGTGATTCTTGTGTGTGTTTTTCTTTTTTATTATTTGCTTCTCATAGATTCATTAATAGGGATTTTTTTTTTCTTTACCAGGTACTTCTTGTGCTCTTCTTCGGACTGCACTTTATCTAAGTTTAAGTTATTGAGTCATTACAAGGATGTTCAATGCGGTTGTGGACAAACCATGTCTAGAGAGATGAATTTGACCCCTAAAGCACCAAGAAAAGTGATTTCTGCGGTTAGGGATGGAGGTGTGTTTGTTAAAGGACTGACCAGACTTTTGATAACTGATGATTTACAAGTTATGCAACCGTCCACTGCAGCAAGCTTTTCATTGCTTTCCAAGCTTGGGGTTGTGGATGGGAGCACCATCAAGGAGAGGAGTTTTGATGTAGGAGTAGATGAGGTAAGTCCCTATTTTCTTAATTAATCATTTTTGGAGAAATATCTTTTTACATATTTTTTACATGTTCAAATCATGTCTTCACATATCAATATTTCATATTAAAATTGATTGTGGCAATTTAGAGTCTGCTAGCTTTTGTTACAAATTACTTTTAGCTATTCCCCAAATCATTTAGAAGTGATTATCATCCCATCTCTTAGATCAAGTGGAATTTTGAATTTTAAAATTAAAGTAATTTTAATTAAAAGAAAAGAAAAAAACGAATGCAAATGGGTCTTAATATGTCATGAGTCGGGTAGCTAGGAATTCTTCCTTTTCTTAAAAAAGAAGATGATCCCAGTACATGCACGGATCACGTACGGCCACTAAGTGCACTGCAACCTCTTCCTTTTTATACAAAAGGAGCAAATCAAGACTCAATCCGTATCTATATATATATGGCATGTAATTTGAAATTTTTTAAAAATTGATGATGCAAGAATCAATGAATGTTGAACACCACGATCTCAAACTTGTAAAAAAGACAATTTTAGAGTGGCCGGATTTTGTCCGGCGATAACCCTCCGACAATCAAGTCAATATTAAGATTGACTGGAAATGAAAGTAAGAAAGTTATATAGGGAGTTGGGGTTGTTAGGCAAGTTCGAGATTCTCTTCTTGTCAGCTGATTTACCTGATTTTTAGCTGAATCCCGAATTATATGAGATATCATAAGGGGCAGTAAATCTGGATATCATTGTAGTTTGAACGAAGTCTGATCTTTGTCTGATTGTCCTCGTCTTTAGTCATATTAAACCCCCCCCCCCCAGCTACCCCCTATTTCTTTACATCGACTAATGTTGAGTGAAGAAATATTCTGTCTAAATTTGACGGAAATTGAAACGGCTGCACGTTATTGTTGCAGCGTTGGAAATTGTGCAGCAGCATTTCGAATTTCAAAAAGACGAGACGTTTGGCACATGCAAATTAAATGAGGCGGGGTTTTGAAAAAGACTTGAGCCCATTCAAATTCCAGCCGTCCGATTGCTGCCACGTGGCTTAATCCTGGTCCTCCTTCCTTCCTGTATAATTTCCACAGTTTCTTCCTTCATTTTTTCTATCCTTCCAACACTTCTTTTTGCTCGAATTTTTACTCTGCTTGTTTCTATTACCCCTCCGTTTTCGTGCTACAGAGATTATTTTGCTCGTCTCCTTTCGTACCCGTGGTCACCTTGCTCCGTCCATCCAGGTACTCTGGTCGCTTTTCTATTTTATGCTAATTTTCCTGTTCAACTGGTATTTTCCTTGTTTTTTCTTGCATGTTCCCATTCTTTCTTGCATTTTCTCACTGTTTTCTTGCACTTTCTCGATTGTTCTTTTATTTTCCTATCTTTTCCTTTATACTTTGGCTTTGCACTTCTTTCTTGTCCTTTTTAGATTTCTAGGTGTACTTTTCTAGTGTTTACTTAGTAGACTTTATCGTAAAACCCACTGCTATTTGAAAAATGAAGCGTCGTCTGGTATTTGAGGATCTTAGTTCAGAGGACGAAGTTTCCCCTAGTGAAACAGATCGGTTCATTCCTCAAAGTCTGGACGAGGAAGTTATTTCATCTAGGGACAATTTTTATGACCCTCCGCCTTTGTCAGATCTTTCTAGAGATGAATTAGGTGATCAGCCATTAGACGAAGATGTTGACGTAGATGATGAAGTGGATGTCGAGTCTAACCCCTCTGGTGTCGCTGCCGATCAGATCTTGTGTACTGTCACGAGTACGAACGTGCTAGTAGTCATTGTTCAGATGAAGTGGTTTTCTACGAACACTTTTTTGATGCTAGACTTAGAGTTCCACTTCTTTTTTTTTTTTAAAAAAACTCCGGCACTTTATTAAGAAAACCTCACTTTTGGCGGAGGAAAACCTTGGAAACAAAAAAACCAACTTATAACAACCAAATAACCTGGGAAGATAAATAAATAATTAAACCCATCCCAACTATTAATCTTAGAACAAACCAAAACCTGAACTACTAAATAAATAAAACAACTCACATAAAAAAAACCCAAGACCGAAACTAGATCTACAATCTTAATAAAAGAAGACCAATCTTATCAATCTTTAGAATGCCTCTCAGTCGATGCGGTATATTCTCAAAACTCGTTCCACTTCAACTAGTTATCAAATGTCTTTTAGTCGACCTTAAGCTCTGTCTAGCTAAGCTTACGCCCAATTGTTGGCGTGATATCTTAGCTGCCATAATCTTATGGCGTTCTCAGGGTTGGGAGGTCACTACTCAA
Organism: Hamamelis virginiana; assembly: GCA_017140935.1. NCBI lineage: Eukaryota > Viridiplantae > Streptophyta > Magnoliopsida > Saxifragales > Hamamelidaceae > Hamamelis > Hamamelis virginiana. Next base: position 4,190 of record JAESVK010064297.1, read on the forward strand.
GATCTTCTTTACTGCATGACTCCGAGAAATAGTCTCAGCCCTAATATCGGGTGGATATACCTTTGGTCGCGGAAGGGTCGAAAAATCATTTACGAAAATCCCTCTTTGGTCCATAACTGGAAGGGCAGTTTCTTCTTTTTGAGTGGTGAATGAGAGTTTTCCCCCGGTGAGGCCCGTGACATCTTCATCCCCATAATCTGGGCTCCACCAAATGTCTCTTTATTTCATTATCTTCTATTTTGTCTAATTTTGCCCATTTTAACTGTTTGGTAATAGCTTTTTTGTTCTTTTTGCAGAATTTAAAAGGTTCCGCAAGCCTCCTACTTTGTCCGAGGAGTCTTTGAGGAAGGTCGAAAGAATCCTAGGTCTTAAAGATCGGAGGAGGAGTACCGTTCTTTCACGAGATTTTATAAATGAGTTCTATTACTCCTGTCAATTTAGAGAAGCGATTAAAGTCCGTCCACTCCAGTTTATTCCTAGGGATCCTTAGGAGTTTTCCTAAGGTACTAAAATAGCCCCAAAATAGAGCTACAAGGCCTTCTGGAAGCAGACGAAGTTGTCTAAAGGTGGAGGTCCTTCTGACACTCCTCCTCCGCCAAAAAGGTGAGAGTAGATCCTGCGGGCCTCTCATCTCTCTTAGCTCTACCCCTGAAGTTGCTCCAAAAGATCCTATCTTAGTAGATTTCCCTACTCCTGCTGGGGACAAAGGGAAAGCTATTGCTCAGCCATCGGTTGTTATCTGGGAACCATCCCCCGAGGATTCTATCGTCGATAGCAGAGACATTGCTTATAAAGCGGTCCAGTCTTTTCTGCTTCCCTCGGACAAGAAAGTGGTCACTGCATCCACTCTTGAATGGTCAATCCGCCATGTATTACATTTACTTCTGCCCCAGTTGGTCGATTCGTATACCTCTGCTCTTTTCCTCTTCTTTCAGGCTCGGCGTGCCCCCTTTTATTCTGTAAGAATTCTCTCAGGTGTCCTTTCCTAATAAGTTCTTATACTGCATTTCTTAAATCTGCACACTCATCGGTGGTGTGTCCAATTTCTTTGTGGAATTCACAATATCTTCTGTTGTCTCGGTTCTCAGGGTTTGAGGTCATCCGCTTTGGCCATTGGACTAGACCCTTCCTATTGATCTCTAGAAAAACTTTACTCACCAGGACTTGGAGCGGGGTGTACTCTTCGAACCGCGGATGTTTATGAAACCTGCTTTGCCCCACTTCATTTTTCTTCTCTTCTATTTTTGGTCCCTGTTCTATTGTGTCTGCATTTACCCGATCATTCTTTTTCTTATTTTTTTCTCTTTCTTTATCCCTCCTTGCAGTTGTTAATTCATCGGCCATTGAATGTTTCTCAGCCCTAGTCAGTAGGGCTGCTAGAGTTGCTGGGGGATTCTTGGTCAACGAGTAGAACAATGGGCCTGACCATAGCCCGTTTGCTAATTCTGACACCACTATTGTCTCATCCAAGCTGTCTACCTTATGAGTCTCCGCCACGAACCGTTGCAAATATTTTTTTAGACTCTCATCCTTTCCCTGCTTCAAATTGAGGAGATGGGCTACAGTTTTCTTCCGTCTTCTGTTTCCAATGTAACGAGTGACAAAAGCTTTATTGAGCTGCTCAAAGCTGTGGATTGTCCTTGGTTTCAAACTCTTGAACCAATCCCTGGTTGTCTTTTTCAGAGTGATAGGGAAAGCTTTACACATAACAGCGTTTGATGCTTATCCCAAAATCATGGCTCCCTTGAAAGCCTCCAAAAGATCCATTGGGTTAGTTGTGTTGTAAGCATCAATGCTCGACATCTTTAAATTCTTCCGCAGTTGCCCATCCAAAATTCTCTAGGTGAATGGTGGATCGGTTGATTTCATAAGGTCATGCACTCCTGCTGGTACCTTTTTCTTTACTGCTTCTATTAGCACTCCCAATCGGGCATCCATCTCCTTCATCCACATATCTACCTCTTTTGTCCGATGAGAAGACTTAGAGCGCTTCATTCTTAGTTCTTCGACTTCTCGTCTCGTTCTTGGTTCTTCGGCATCTTGCCGACTCTTTCTTGATTCAACTTCGACACTTCTTTCCCTTCGCGAAGGGGATTTTCGCTCAGCACTCCTCTCATTTGCGATCTGGAGTGGTGTTCATCACTCACCCTCACTTCTGACCTCAGCCACGAACCTTGTATCTCTCTATTATCCTCGATCACATCATTTCTAGTAGGAACGGCTGATCGTTATGATGCAGGGGGAATTTCATCGTTCGTAGGAGCCTTACCCTTATCTTGGATTGCTATTTGCAAAGGGTGACCCAAGATATGGCGATGAAGCTCTTCATTCTGAGCTAAGACGGCCTCGTTCTGCTTACCATTGACAATTCCCTGAACTGATTTCGAATATCACCCTCTCCCGCTTGATTCACGGGTGGGGCCCTAGCTGAAGTTTCTCCTTTTGCCACGGCTTGAGATATAGTGATCGGCATTCTTTTGAAAAGTGGAATTGAATGGCTTTTTGTTAACTTTCCCACAGACGACGCTAGTTGATGATGCAAGAATCAGCGAATGTCGAACACCACGATCTCAAACCTGTAAAAAAGACAATTTTAGAGTGGCTAGATTTTGTCCGGCGATAACTCTCTTACTTTCATTTCCAGTCAATCTTGATACTGACTTGATCGTTAGAGGGTTATCGTCGGACAAAGTCCGGCCACTTTAAAATTGTCTTCTTTACAGGTTTGAGATCGTGGTGTTCGACATTCACTGATTCTTGCATCATTAAAAATAAATATATATTAAACCATATATCGATCCAATAGGATCGGCTAAGACACAGATATAAAATCTAATCCTCGCACTTACTAAAACTCTATTCATATATATTATCAAATTAGACCTGATCAAACAGTTAATTAAAATACTTTGGGCAAAAAAAAAAAAAAAAAGGCAATTAAAAATACATTCACTATAATTGATAAACTCTAATTAATGATCTACAATTTCTCTCAGGTTTTGAATTTGCTTAAGTGTTCATTAATATCCAAGACACCTTTGACAGAAACTCTGCTGAAGCATAAACCAGTTCCCCAATTAAGCAAGAAAGAAATCAAACTAGGAAGCTCTATTCAATACAACCTGGATGGAAAGATTTCAATCAAGATTATGGTAAGCATGTCAAAGAAAATGGTTTGTTATGCAGAAGCAGGAGAAGACTTTGTTGATTTACTCTTCAGTTTCCTCACCCTTCCACTTGGTTACGTAGCCAAAAAAATGCAAGGTAGCAGCTCTTCAAAAGGATGCATGCATAATCTTTACAGTGTCCATGACCTTGATGCTGTGCATTATTTGAAGTCAGATGAACATAAGGCAATGCTAGTCAGCCCCAAGTTGCCGCGTGGTTTTTGCTATGAGAATCAGCCATTAGACATTGATGAAGCCTCTCATCCTTCCTACTACTATGTATATGGTTATGGTTCCGTGAATTCTGATAGATTGACTACTTATGAAACAAAGGATCGTTATGGACACCCTGCGAGAATTTTAACTGTAATGGATCCTAAATCCCACTTGGAGGAAACTAGAAATGGTGGAGGATTTGTAGATGGACCGACGATGTTCACAATAACTGATAATTTGGTTGTAACACCAATGTCTCCATTTTCAGGTCTGTCTGTTCTCGAAAAATTGAAGGTACCCTTCAATGATATTGAGGAGCATGTTGTTCGCGTGGGGGATGAGGAGGTAATTTTAATTTTGTACTAAAAATTGTGTGAGGTAATCTACTTAGCTAGTCCAAATATTTTTCAAAATAACATTGTTAAAAACATATGTTTCAAAATAATCGAATTGAGTACATTTGGGTTAGTTGAATTTAATTTTCAAGAATGTCGTGAGAAATGTTTTTAATAAAGTCATTTTGTAAAATATTTTGACCAGAAAGCTCATTTTGATCGAAAACTCGAAGTTTTGCCAGAAATCATGCATGTGTTAATATTTTTGTTTTTTAAGTTTATGTTCAAATCTTGTAAAGAGTAAAGAAAATATTAGCTTAGAAAGGAATTCATTTTATCTTGCAGGCTTCACGATTATTGCTGGCTTCATTTGTTTTTGAATCCGCTCTAACCAATACTTTCATCCGAAGGGAGCCAAAGCAAGAACAATGAGGACATATGCATGCATATTGGTTCTCCTAGCTATTAACTAGAAGGATGGTGAGTTGCACGGTGATCGCAATATGGATTTATAAAATGTTACGATAATTAGGCCTGCATATATAAAAGGGATGCATTGCTATTATAAAATTTAATTAGTTGCAGTAGATACAGTATGGTTCGCTTAATTATGACAGTCCGTAACGTTATACTGGTCATTGTTACTGCTATCATGAGTTCATAAAGTTATACCAGTCATTGTTACTGCTATCATGTCTATGTTTATATATGGCCTACGGTACTAAAGTAGGCCGAAAAATCCTTTAACTAAACACGCCTAGTTTTGTAGCCCGCCTCGAACCCATTTAATATTGCTGTCACCTTAAAATTGGGCCGGATTAATCCTGTATCCCCAAGAGCTCTTATACATTAACAATTACATTCTGGTAATATTTGGGCCATCTTTTTAGTAAGGGTGAAATATTGTATTGTGTCTAGTCTAGCGGTAAGGGATTGTAGGCGAATGGGATATGATTAGATTATAGATCACAGGTTCAATAACCATGATCAAAACCATAAAAAAAAAAGGAAAAAAAGAAAAGAATATTGTACTGTGAGATACACAAAGACGAATAAGGGTGAAAATAGGAATTTAGAAGTGACAATGTGACCATTGATCTTATAGTCTCAGTGATATTCATGGCTCTTAATAAGGTGAAGATAAAAGGATTGATCTCTTAAAAAACAAGATTGAATGATGTTCTTGTAAGTAGGGGTGTTCAAAAATCCATCTAACCCACACCGACTCAACACGCTACCCACGGTTTACAATAGTTTGGTGGATTGGATTTGATGGATTTGATAAGATTTTTTATGGGTCGGTTTGGTTGGCAGGTTTAATAAAATCCGCTAAACTCGCAGATGTACCACTTAATTATCACTACTACAAAAACTGCCTACGACTAAGGTGCAAAACCTTAGTCTTTGGGTTAAGACTAGGGTTTTGAAACCGTAGTCAGGCGGGTGGTAGTCTTATCTTCGACTACGATTTTTGAACCCTAGTCTTTTCTTACAAAGGACTACGGTTATAAACCCTAGTCTTTTAGGATACGGCTACGGTTTAAAACCCTAGTCTTTTAGGATACGACTACGGTTTAAAACCCTAGTCTTTTATAATAAGACTACGGTGCGAAACCCTAGTTTTTCAAAAAACGACTACGGTTTTAAACCAAAAAGACTATGGTTTTAAACCTTCATCTTTGATTTACCCGTAAAAAAAAAAATATATTTTCTGTATTTTGCAATTTTGTTTTCAATATTACAAAAATATGACCTGTAACCTTTATATACACCCAATCACATTTCAAACCACCCATTAAAGCGCAAAAATCATTAATAAAATTATCAAAGAAAAATACAAAATATACATACAAATGCAATAAGTGTTCAACTTAATTGATTTATAATTAATTAACTAAAAGTCGTACAGTTAATGTTGGAATCCTAGATATGGATACATTCAAATCATCCTCTATTCCAAAACAAAATTCTAATAATGAGTCTTTAAATGCATGTTCTTCTCGACAAAAAAACTGGTTCCGTCCTCCATTTTTTGTTGATGACCTAATTGGAAACCTACATAAAGAAAATAATAAATAAATCACACAAAATTATAGAATTATAATGACTATCAAAGAAATGAAAACTGATAGTTTAGATGAAATATGGAAACCTGCACTACTACAAAAACTGTCAAAGGGAACACTTAAAAGTGTCCATTGAAACTTCAATACATGTTTCCACATGCACTTCTATTAATAATAAAATTTTTAATTAATTTAACTTGTACTAAGAAATATTTTCTTTTTTGAGATAAAAATTCGACAGCATCTTGTCTGTTTTTGGAACATTTCTATATATTCACCTATTAAAAGAACAGTTTATAGCACTTCTATAATCATATTATCACAACATCCCATTTAAATGGCGCCTCATGTGCCATGTTATCATCAACAGCCAACAATCACAAGCTATCTTAAGCATAAAATAGAACATCTACACTACTCCAAAAAAAAAAGGCTTTAAGGAAGGTTTTAAACAATCCTCTAAAGTCTTTAAGGTCGGTTCGGGTTGAAACAAAGAAGCTGTCCTAATTAATTATGCCATCTAGTTAGAATTGGAAAAATAAAACTACATGGGTGCAAGCCATCAACTTTTATCATTGCAAAATATTACGACAGAATTAAAAATTAATGTAAAATACCTGTAAGCTAACCACACCTCCAAACATATTTCTTAAGGTGCGCCCACCAGATACATCAATTCTATAAATCCAAGCAAAATCATAAATGAGAACAATATTTTGTGACCAAAAAATTACACACAAGCAGAACTCATATAAGAGATTATAAAGTAGCATATTACGCATAGAGGAACATTCAAGCATCACTTAGGCATTTCACTTTACTATTTTTGGAAATAAATCCTGAAACTCATCACAATGTAGTATGGATGCTAAGCCCCCAGCAGAGCATCCAGAAAGAAGTGCCTGAAATACATCCATAAATAAAATAACTAAAAATATCAAAATTTAATGACCAAAAAATAATAATAATAATTGTAGGGCTTCTGAAACAAAAACCTGGTGTAGGGGAAGGCCAATGAGCTTAAGCCAGTAGTGACGCTTAAGCTTGGACTAATCAAAATGACATTGCAATGACCTGCTGTAGGGGAAGTTCCTTATGCGTTAATTCTTGTAAGATGTCACATAATCATAGGCAATTCATTCAAAACTTCCCTTAAATTTTATAGTGCACAATTGACAAATACTTATAACCAGCAAACTGTTACTGTAAATTAACTTGATTGCTTGTCTCACCTTTGTTCTTCAAACAATATGATCACATTTACTAACTTAGTTAAACAGAAATTAAAGTCAACACCATCAATCAAGACACCCCCAAGATCACTGCAAGTGAGTACTAACAAGCATGGCATTGGAGAGATTAGCTTCATTAAGAACCTACACTACCACAAAAACTGTCAAAGGGGACACTTAAAAAGAGTTCCCATAGGTGTTTGGCGACACTTTGGATAGTGTCACTAGGGGCTATGTCACTAAAGATGACCGCCTCAAAGGGGACACTTTTTAAGTGTCCCTGATGTGTCCCCAACAGGGACACTTTTGAAAGTGTCCCCTTTGAGGTGGTGAATTGCGACACTTTAAAAATGTCCCTTTTGAGGCGGTAAATAAAGACACTTAAAAAGTGTCCTCGTTTACTCCTCTCTCTCTTCTTCTTCTTTTTTTTTTTGGTAGCAAATGCTTCACAATTTTAATATGCCATTAATATATGCTGTTAAATCATATAAATTCACCAATGGCTGTTCTAACATGCATTCATATCATTTTTGCGCGCACAATATTAAAATATCCACACTGATATATTACTATATAATACTCATAAAAAATGAACCCACATGCATTTGCAAAAAAAATATATATAGAAACTAGTATCACCAATATATATATAGAAACTAGTATCACCATATGGGCTGCAGCTTCTAACCTAATTGTAACAAACAAACACACTCGCTATTTGCAGCCCTTTGCTCACACATTCATGGGCAAGCACATAGCAAAAATTTATTCTATAAGTTGATATGCCCATAAATCTTGCATAAACATGAATCTGAATTGAAATCTGTGGTAGAAGTAGCTACATCTGCTGCACTTGGAGAAAAAGCCTTAGCTGAAGTTGGCCGATATGCATGCGGGTGCTGAATTATTACTGGTATTGAGTCCTTCAACACGAGGAGTAGTTGGCTGCATGATTAAAAAGGTTTTTCAGTAAAGATGCCAACTAATGTTTTAAAATTCTAGCCATAGTTTAGATTCTACAAAAGGACCTTTGCACACAAGTAATTTACCATCAAGTTAGACACCAAACACTGTTAATTATAATCAACTAATGTTTAGCTCCAAAGAATCAACTAATGTTTAGCTCCAAAGAAAGCAACAAAATACATCATAATGTGGCATCAAAACACCTTCGTTTGACGGATTTCATTAACTCCAATGTTTTTATTAATATTAATATTATTGTTACTATTATATTGGTGTACTCGAAACAAGAGATAGTGAAAGTTTCTCTAGAGTTCCTGGATCCACTTCCCTGTTAGTACATTTAAGCATATTTAAGCTCAAAACACTCCCAAAAAAAAAAAAAAGAAAACCCCAAGGATCAAGGGAAAATGAGCTATCTCAAGTTTACCTTGCCCAATCTCCTCCCCCAAATGTAGGTCTTCCCAACAAATCTCACATTCAACTATTGAATTTGACTCTTTATCCCCTTTGCATTTGAGGTTTTAATGCTACACTATAGCATATACAATTAGGTTCTTAAATGATCAAGTTACTTCAGCCTACTAATTCTTACAAAGAAACCAGTTGAAATTCTCTGATTATGGAAGCACTGGGTCATTGGAAACGACTAAAAAGTATTAATTTAACCTGAAGGCATAAAAACGCTGGAATCTGAATAATATCTGCAACTCTGCCAACTGGTTCACACTGGGAAAAATCAAAGATTAGAACAGATCATGCAAGGTTGAACATTAGTTCTATACCTTTCATCATACATTGACAGCAACATTTCATTATTGAAAATTAGTATTTAAATGTATTGAAATAGTAAAAGAAATACTAAAAAGACCTAGAGAAATAAGCACATTAGAAATGCAAATTCCTGTGAAGCTCTACATAGAGATGCATGGCAATGTGATTTCCTCATTCAGTAAAAATGGTCATGATCCAGTTAAACGGCTAATAGTAATATGATAATGCTAGACAACTACTAAACAAAGCCTTAACCTACTAATTGAAATTAGCTACATGAATCCTTTTTCATCATTTCAGCTCTAACTAAAGCCTATCCTCTGTTAAATCCCAAGAACAATTATAATGATATAAAATACGAATAATAATAATTAGCAGTGCATCAAATTTCCTACTTATCATAGAATGTACCATTGAGGAGAAAATAATAGCACCTTTCTCCAAAAATCTCAAACCATGAAGGCAGATTTGAAACACGATAAACAAGAATGCTACAACCTAACAGAAATTCAAGAAAACATATACACGAAACCCTAGTGTTTAGAAAAAGGAAACAAGAAAGTTACATGGATAGTTTCATGCACATCAGTCAATATGGGGATGTCATATGCTATTTTCACCTTTTCTAGGATCTGCAACCGAAAAGAAGTAAGACAAAAAACTAAGAATCCCATTGGCTTATCTTTATGAAATTCCAAACTAAATGAATTATCAAGAAAAAAAAAAAACTATAAAATACAAATATACAAATGTAGCAGGAACATAATAATCAAAAGCAAGTTTAATAAATCATAAAAGTTTGCAACTAATCTCTTATAGTAAACTTAATGTCGGACATTTTTGTGTATGCCTTATCAAATATTAAAATAATTTTGTTATAAGGAAGAGATTTATTAGCACATAACCATTCCTGCTACTCACATAAAGGTACATGTACTCCTCAAAATGCAAACAACTATTCTATCAAAACTTCAACCTAAGTTTCAACTTTATTTGATTCTGAAATAGATACCAGAGGCCATGGCCCAGGGGCAACAATATTGAGAATTATCTAAATGAAGTAATTCAAAAATGTAACTTGAGAGTGGGAATATTAAATATGTTAGGCAAAAAACGGTCTTCCTAGTGAAATCGTTTGGAATCTTGTAATCTTTTGGGATTATTTCACTCTATGTGTAATATTTCAATAAGGCATTGTGAACGATTCAAACAATAGCAAGAATAAATGGTGGGCATGGATTTTCTTACAAGAACTGATTGTAAATAAAAGTACATCAGTGTTAGATTAAAAATTCCCATAATTTGAGTAAATCTTTATCGAGAATCGACACAGGATCAGTCTCCTACAAACTGAGAAGATAAGTGATTATATAAAATGAGAAATTGATGCAATCTTTTTACAAACCAAACAAAGTGAGGAACACCCATCTCAAACCAATCAAATTGAGAAGTTTACCTCATAAAACAGAGCACTATAAATTGATCATTATGCACAACTGAAGGGTAGCCTTTTGTTCATTATGATGTTGGGGGAGCACTATAAAACTTGCTCTGCATAATAAACTTCTCAATTTATATCCAACCTCACAATAAACAGATTCACAACAATAAAACCCTAACTAATTCAAACCTTGCAGGCATGAAGCTTACCTGAGATCAAGTGAAGGCATGAAATTGAGTGAAGGCAAAAAGACGTGAAGCTCTATTGTTAGGGTTAGGGTTTCTTCGTGCTCTTATCGCCGCCCACCGTTCTTGATTTCTTGTGCCATCTCGTGAGTGAAGAGAAGAGAGACAAGAGTAAGGTGAGGGATTAGGGCTGAGAGAGAAGAGTGATTTAATGGCGGAAAGAGAAGGAGAGAATGAGAGCAAGCCACAGATGGGTAAGAAGGTGGAGCCCGGATCTGTGATCGAGCTCGAACTCATGCGTGAATAAGCGATCAAACCCAGTAAACCAAGGTACGCACGAGAGAGAGAGATGGAGGGACGACTAGAGATCAGCACACCGCCGTGAGGGAGAGGACCAAAGACAGAAATGGCACGTGAGAGAGAGGGACTGTGGAGCAGCTGCAGTAAGAGGGAGGAGGCGGTAGATCGAGGGGTTAAGGGTTCGCGAATGGAGAGAGGAGTCGAAGAGAACTGATCGAGACTGGAGAAATAAGAGCCGAAGGAACCAAAATAAGGTCCCCTAAACGGCGTCGTTTTGACGTATCCTAACAAAAAAAACAAAAAACAAAAAACAAAACGGCGTCGTTTTGACATAAGAAGAATAAAAGAGGACAGTTTAAAAAAAAACGTACATATTTTTAAGGACATCTTTTCAAAACCGTCCTCTTTTGTATATGAAAGAGGACAGTTTTTAAAAGCCGTCCTTAAAAATAATTCCACCCCTGTCCCCTTTTTAACTTATTGTAGTAGTGTAGGGTGTAAAAAAAGAACTTGTCCCAATAGTCTATTTTCTATATATATATATTCTCCTAAAATAAAAGAAAAGACTAGGGTCTTAAGAACAGTAGTCTTTTCTTATCATTTAACTAGGTATTGAAAAAACCCTAGTCTTTGCTTACCTTTTAACTAGGGTTTTATAAAACACTAGTCTTTTGTTGGTAACAAAAGACTAGTGTTTTATAAAACCCTAGTTAAAAGGTAAGCAAAGACTAGGGTCCTATGAATCGTAGTCTTTTCTTACCTTTTGACTAGGGTTTTAAAAAACCCTAGTCGTTTCATACCTTTTAACTAAGGTTTTAAGAAACACTAGTCTTTTGTCTACCAAAATCGTAGTCATAGCCCATTATTTTTGTAGTGTATATATATATATATATATATGTAATAAATATATATTAAAAAATCAT
>JAESVK010064312.1:1465-16002 GCA_017140935.1 Hamamelis virginiana
ATTTTCTATGCAATATATTTCACATGTAACTGTGTCTCATGCCAGATGCAATTATGCAATACATATGGCATACATCTCATATCAACAATTCATGTATGGCAATCATGCATACATTTCAGAGTATATTAACTCAACATATATCTCATATCAACTGTTATATCAGTGATATACAAATAAATCATTCTGCTCACTCAACTTGAGCCACCACATGTAACTGTGCCACTGTAACACCCCGTACTTCTCCAAGTAACAATATTGTCCGCATTGCTTGCATGCGTAATATGCGCGCCCATTTACGCATATCCACATGACAAGTGTACGGTTTTATTTTCTCAAAACACATTGTTACTATAAGATGTATGGAATTTACTGTTAAGCCCAGTCACTTTCTCATAACATCATCACCACATGCCATATGCCAATTTTATGTGCAATAATTATGGCAAATATCACAAGTATGTATTTTATACATATCAATTAACATGCTTCATCATTTTATTCATACTAATAACAGCATGTTATAAACTTTACAAATATCACATGCATATATTAACAGTTTATATATATGCCAATATGATTTCCATAACTTGTATTTTCAAGATTTTTCACTAATCATCATGATTTTATAAAAATCAATTATTCATGAAAATTAACTATTTTCCAAAGACTCGCAATTTGGAAGATAGCTAATTTTCTATCCACATGTATTTTATATACAATAATCCATTCTTTTTGGCCAACTTTGCACACTTATATCTCCTTCGTTACTCATCCGATTTGGATGATTCAAGATGTTATAGAATCTGTGTGATATAAGCTTTCAAAATATCATGGTGGTGTATAACACCTCCCATCCGAACATATTTAAAAATGATGCCAAAGTAGGCTCGTTAATAAAATTTCCGATTTTTCGGCAACTTCGGTTCTCAATTTCTCTCACAATTCACATCCAATTGAAGTGATTCAAAGTTCTAAATTCATATAAAATCAATCTACATCATATATGTAAAAATCATAATTTTTCAATAAACTATGAAAATACACTTTGTGTCACTTATTAAAGCTTCAAGGAAACTTTCTCTCTCTAGAAATTTCCATTCATCCATAGGTCTTTTTCCATGATTCTTGTCTCTAAAAATCCATAAATTCAAGCTTTACAATATACTCAAATTTCAGAATTTTCGGACATATACACAATATACTACAAATTTTCAAAGTTTCAATATTTCTAAACTTCATAAAATTATAGAAATTAATCTACTCATTGGAAAATTCCCAAATTTGATACACATGATCTTGAGCTGATATAATTGATGGGAAAAATAGTCCCAAAGTTTCAGATTTTCATTTTCATATAAAATAAAAATTCAAGATTTGAAATCCCCATATTTCATTTTCATGATTTCCATCCAAAAACAGTTTTTAGTGTTTAGGCCATATCTTCTAGCTCATTTATCCAAATTTAATGAACAACCAGTGTTCTGAGAAGAAAACTCGAAGATCTACAATTTCATATTTCACAACCATGGCCTAATTTCAACATTTTCATGGTCAAAATAAGCAATTACCGTAGCTTTTCTATTTTGGACGAAAATATCTTTTGCTGAAAAACTAGTTTGAGTAAAACAATCATAACTCTTCACACAAAATTCCAAATAAGTCAAGGTCGGATTCGTTAGAAAGCTAATTGAAAGACCTACAACTTTCATGAAGAAGGTTTAGATCAATTCGGCCTCTAACCAAATCAAAAATACCCAAACAGTAGCTCTATTTTTAAAGCTCAATTTGTTCTAAATTTTCCTAGAACTTTCTAGGCAAACAAACACCTCCCAATTTCATCAAATCATGATATAAACTCATCAATTAAGCTAAAATCAAGATAGAAAAGAATAGGAAATGCCAACCCACTATTATTTTCTTTCAAACTCAACATGAAATATGTAAGATAGTAGAACCTTACCTTGGTTGCATGTGTGTTGAACTTCAAGTACTTACTCCTTGCCAACTCCAAGAGTACTTCTCACTCTTTTCTTTCTCTAAATTCTTTCTTCTCTACTACTTGTGTATTACTTAGCATTTGAAATGTGGTATTTATAGAGAAATGATGCATCTTCCATTCTCAAATTTATCCACCATTCTTACATCCATCCACCATTCTCATCTTCCATTCTCAAATTTATCCACCATTCTTACATTCATCCACTATTCTCATCTCCCATTCTCAAATTTATCTACCACTCTCAAATTTAACTACCACTCTTAGATTCATCCACCATTCTTTCATTCATCCACCATTCATATATACCCACCATTCACATTTATCCACCATTCATATTTACCCACCATTCACATTTATCCACCATTCATATATATATATCCACACACATCCACCCACATAGATATATACATATTATTTTCACCCACATATATCCACCCACATATATATATACATATTATTTTCACCCACATATATATATATACATATTATTTTCACCCACATATATCCACCTCATATAAAATATATATATATATATATATATATATTTATATATATACACACCCACATTTTAGATGTCACCCAAGGGTGTACATAAATTCTCATGCACCCTTCTTAATTGATGACCACATGGCACATTTCATTGCCCAATGGCAAAATGCCAAGTGTGCAATAAATAAAATAAAATAATAATAATTAAGAAAATTTACTATTGAAAATTTACCATTAGAAAATTTACTATTCAAAATTTTGGGGTCTCACACAAATGATCATAAGGTAGTTCTGAAGTTCCTTCAGGAGAACGTGTTCTCTCGCTTTGGGTGTCCTAGGGCTATCATTAGTGATGGAGGTTCGCACTTTAATAATAAACCTTTTGCGGCACTTGTTGCCAAATACTCCATTACGCATAAAGTCGCGACCCCATATCATCCCCAAACTAGTGGGCAAGTGGAAGTGTCCAATCGGGAGATCAAACATATTTTGGAAAAAACGGGCAAGCCCGACCGTAAAGATTGGTCTTTGAGACTTGTCGATGCTCTTTGGGCTTACCGTACGGCTTACAAAACTCCCATTGGTATGTCCCCTTACCGGCTCGTTTATGGAAAACCATGTCATCTTCCCGTTGAGCTCGAACATAAAGCCCTCTGGGCTATTCGTCAGTTTAATTTCGAGATGAAGGAAGCGGGTTCTAACCGCCGACTTCAACTTAGTGAGCTCGAGGAAATTCGCAACGAGGCTTATGAAAGTTCAAAAATTTATAAGGCTAAAATGAAGGAATTTCATGATAAACATATAACTCGTAAATCATTTGAGCCTGATCAACGAGTTTGGCTTTTTAATTCCAAATTGCGATTATTTCCGGGCAAGCTAAGGTCTCGATGGGATGGGCCTTACACGGTTGTCAATGTTTTTCCCCACGGTGCTATTGAGATTCGCAATCCCCGTAATGGTTCTTCATTTACGGTGAATGGCCAAAGGCTGAAGCCTTACATCGAAGGCTTTGGAAATGGAGATTTGACTCGGGATGGTATGGTGGTTGAGTCCATGAATCTTGAGGACCCCACTTATGAGTTCGACTAAGGATTTTCATCACGTCTGGCTGACGACGTTAAACTTAGCTCTTCTTGGGAGGAAACCCTTGCATCTGTTTGTTTAGTAATACCTTGTAGTTAGTTGTGTGTTGTGTCATTTTCTTTCTGACTTGCATTCTTTCTTCTTCCTCATTGGGGACAATGAGAGGATCTAAGTTGGAGGGTGGGAGTTCACATGCATTTCATTTTGTGATTCCATTATTTTGATTATATATTTTGCCTCTTGTCTTGCAATCAGCTAGGAAAATTTCTCATTTCTTGTCTTTAATGGCAATTTCTCAAATATTGTGCATCATAATACCCATGATACTATACTTTGTGCATAAATTATTTCCGAACTTTGAATTAGTTTGTTCCTAATTACACTGCACGTGCACGAATCGATTTGAATATTATCTGTAGCAGATGAGTATGTGACGAAGATCCTCGTTTAGAGTGGAGATTTATAACCTTTTATGCATATGTTGAGCCAACCTTGTTGTTCTGGGGCACAGATTTTCATATTACTCATTTCAGCTATTTCGTTGTTCTACTGATTGTGCATTGTATTTTTACTTGATTAAGTGCTTATGTGTCATGGATGAATTGTGATCAATTGAGAACATTGAAAAAAATTTTAGAATATGATTTTCGGCCTTCATTCTGAGTTTGTAAGCCTTTCACTTGGTTTAAGTCAGTCATATCTCCACTTGTACCCGGTTTTGAGCCGTCAAGTCCAATTTTTCAATTACCTAGGTAGCCGTGGGTTGATTATTGTGTTTTTGAGTCGTCTCGTTGTGTGTATAGTGGTGTGAGCTTGTGAGATGTCTCATGCCGCTTGAAATTGAAGAAACATGATGTTTGTGGTGCAATTTTTTGTCTTCCTATCGATAGGTCTCAAAACGTATCGATAGGCCTATCGATAGGTCATATACCTTATCGATAGGTTACATTCTCAGTTATGAAAACCTGCAAACCGAGCTAAGTCCTATCGATAGGTCTCAAAACGTATCGATAGGCCTATCGATAGGTCATATACCTTATCGATAGGTTACATTCTCAGTTTCAACTCCCTGCAGACCGAGGCTTACCCCTATCGATAGGTCCTCAACCCTATCGATAGGGTTAACCCAGATTTTAAAAAATTGTTTTGGGTCACGCGGGCACCGCCTCTCTTTTATTTCTTTTTTCTCTTCTTTTTCTTGTTATTTTCTTTTTTCCTTCTTTTCTTTTCTTATTCTTTTCTCTCTCTCTCCCGCGCCTTTTCACCTTCAAACCCGTGCGCTTGCTACCACCGCCGGCCAACCGCCATCTCCACCATCATCTCCACCTCGTCTCGTCCAGTGTAGTACAGCTCTGCCTCTCTCTCTCTTCCTTTCTTTCCTTTCTTCTTCTATTTTTCTCTTCAACAGTGCGTTAGCCACCATTGTCGCTACTGCAAATACACCCCCTCTTCCTGCCAGCTCTCATCAACATATTTTCCGGTCATAACTCCGGCGAGGCTTCAGGATTTTGGTTTCTTCACAGCTTCGTCAATCTTTGGAATTAAGGTCAGTCTTGTGGTTGTGACGTTTGTCTCTTTGGAGTAGAAATTAAGTTGTTTGATTGGGTTGTGTTTAGAGGGAATTTATTTTTCATTACTGTGATATTGCTGCTGTGAAAAAATTTTGCCGTATTGTGTATACTGGGCTTATGAATTGAGGTTGTGGTGGGAAGAAGTGAACGATTAAAAAACTCTGAGAATAGTGCGCCAAAAGCAACCTGCTGTTCCCTTAGATAAAGGGAAATCTGTTGTAGTTCAGCCGGATCAGCCGGAGACGAGGCCGGAAACAGGGCCTATCGTTCGAGAGGCACCGCCGGTTAGACCGGCACGTACGAAGAACCCATCTGTGGGTAAGGGACAGAAGGTGGTATATGAGGACAGCACTGATTCGGATAGCGAGTCCTCCTCTGATCCTACTTTCCGACGACCTCTTGGGTCAGATTCTAGGGTCCAGTCTGATAATGACAGCGAGTTCTTTGACCCGTATGAGGTTGACACCGAGCATCCGACTATTGGCATTACTGGGGGCATCAAAAAGCCTCTGACATCTAGGCCCGCCAAATGGTTTGGTACTTCCCAAAAAGAAAGACCACCACCACAGAAAAAACAGAAAACAAATGTAAAAAGTTGGGCAGATGTACTGAAGGAAAAGAAGTTCAATGTGGAGAGGTTTGTGGATGCCTCGAAGTTTTTGGAAGAAACACCTCTCGTGACTCGTCTGGAGTGGAGACACCTCACAGCTTGGTTGACGAAGGGAAAGGGTTATAAACCCTCTTTAGTGCGAGAGTTCTATTCTGTCGCACGGACACATGATCGTGATGATGAGATGTTGGTTGCCCAAGTGGGCAAGCGGTCAGTCGAGCTCTCTGTGGATTGGATTACACAGTACCTGGGTTGTGAGCGCCCTGTTCCTGCGTCCATCACATTCCCTCCTACTGAGGATGATACTGAGCACCCCCTGTTGACACCAGCCCAGTGCGCTCAGATCGTCTGTGTTGACCCAGCTCATTACTCCGGGGGCAATTTCACGAGTGGCACTATGAAGACCATCTATGCGGTGATGATCAAGTTGCTTTTATGCAACTTGAGACCTCGAGGGACGGATAGCAGCATCCACTTGGATATGATCAGATTGTTGATAGCTTTTATGGGCGAGGACGAGATTGATATTGCCCATCTGATCTTCAGGGAGATGCGCTCTTTTATCCAGCTTTGTCCACCACAGCAGAACATGCCCTTTCCCCAGATGATTACACAGCGATGCATTGAGGCTGGGTGTAAGTCATCGGAGCAGAGTTTATGGGGAGAGGGACCTATTACTCCGATCACTTTGACTAGGAGTTTGAGAGCTGCTCAGTCTGCGTTATCGAGGCGTCAGGGCACATTACCAGAGCCACCACAGCTAGCATCTCAGCCAGCAGTTACTGAGACAGTGCCATCTGAGCCTGTCGAGATTACTTCAGGGCCATCTGGGCCAGCTGAGACAGGGCCATCTGGGCCAGCTGAGTCTGTACCTGCCCATCCCTCTGGTATTGAGGGTTTGTTACTACAGTTAGTGGATGGGCAGAGACAGTTGTTGGAGGGGCAGCAGGCCTTATTGAGGGAGCATGAGCATATTCGAGCCGAGCTTCAGCGACAGTCCGCTAGGCAGAGGGTTTTATGGCGTATCCAGCAGGAGCTTCCTCTTACTGCCTTTGATTTCTCTTTATTCGCGGAGCCTGAGGAGGCTAGAGCTGAGAACCCAGCTAGGGATGCTCATGTAGATGAGGTTGAACACCATGAGGATGCGGGTGATGGAGCTGAGTAGTTGGTTGGTGGGGTTTGAGTCGGAGTTGTTCTTTTGTTTCTTTTAGTTAAGTGTGTCTAGTTCAGTTTAAGTATGTCTTAGAGTTGTTTTGTTGTTTTTAGTTGTTGGTAAATGAGATGGCTTGGGTAGTAATCCGAACAGTTTTTGTAAGTCATTTCATCTTGGTGTTTTCTTTCTTTATTGTAACCAAGGTCATTATAATCCAAATCAAGTCCTAATTGATTCAAATTTTGAACCTTGTTCTCTCTTGATCGCATTTACATCAAATGATTATATGTGCTAAAATCTTTGTTTAAATTACATGCATTATCATTCCATTTCATCTGTGTCAACTCTTGTGCTGTTATATGAGTTTTGGAACTTATATGAATCTTATTGGGATATTACATAAACCTATTAACCTTTCGTGAGAAATATTTTTTTTTTTAGAGTGATCATCCAGGTGAGATTCGAAGTTGAAACTCGTCACAGGATCTGAATTATAGGCTTATTCTGCTTAGAAAATAATCTTTAGTCGGTTCACTTCACTCACACGATTTGGAACTTACTATATTCTCAGTTATTTGATAAGTTGTGTACCATGTATGCCTATCCTGTGGAGTAGCTTGCATAACCTTTTGAGACTTTTGAATTGAAAAGACAAGATTTGAGCTTAATTGTTTTTAGTTAACTGTGAGTCAGCATTATGTTTGTGGGCGTCATTTCTGCAAACCCTCACGAGACTTTAACTCGTCCTCTAGGGGGAACCTAGGGGTTTAAAAGGCTTATTGCACATGCTAAGTGTAATCGCGATTCCCTGCGAAAGTGGCTTTTTCTTAATTTGCTTCGTTTATTATTTTGATTTCTTGTTGTTCGTTAGTTTCCATTGTTTTCAGTGTTTGCTAGGGACTAGCAAAGTCAAAGTTGGAGGGTGTGATTGTTCCACAATCAAGCTTCGTTTTAAAGCATTCGAGGCTAACATCGAGAGTTTTACACTGTAAGTACTTTGATTTAATGGGTTTTTATTCTTATGTATGTTTTTTATCTTGTATAGGTTAAATTCCATCAGAAAGACCAAAATCAACAACCCAAAGAGGGCACGTGGATGAATGGGAGCAAATGTAGCATGCCAAGATGAACGCCGAGCGCAAAAAGTAGATAATCCGAGGTTTTAATGCAAAACATACCCAAGCCTATCGATAGGCTACCTACCCTATCGATAGGGAAGCTCTCGGATTTGAAGAATATGCAGTTTTCTAGCATCTGCACATATCACCTATCGATAGGTCTCTAGGCCTATCGATAGGCCTATCGATATGTCTTTAGGCCTATCGATAGGTTTGAGCGGGCAGTTTCCTAAAGTGCTTAGAATTCCTTTTTTAGCAAATAGGAATTGGCTGGATTCGGCAGAGCTAGGGAAAAAAGGGTTGGGCACTATTTAAAGACATATTGGGAGACCTAAGGAGCATCGTTTTTCATCCCAGACTCAGGAGAAACCTCTGTGATATTTGCTTTCATCATTCCCATACCATTCAACGAAGATATTGGCCGCACATGGAAGGAACGAAGACCTCCGGTGATTCAGCCCCGATTATGAGCAGCTAAACTCTTCTCCTTGGGTGTAGATGAAGCTTGGTTAGTGGTTTGATTATGTATTGATTAAGGTTCAAGGTTTTGTAATAGGTTATGATGATTGTACAACTTTGAGAGATTGCCGTTCTATGCAATCCGCTCTTTAATGAATCTTTTATCTTTTAATATGAATGTTTTCTGTGATTATATTCATATTGGTTGCGCAATAGTATTATTTGAATACGTTATTATTCATTAGTTGGCTCATACCTAATTAGGATAACCTGTGCATGCTTCGCTTGACAGGTTATGCCTTATTTGGATGAGTTTACTATATGAATACAAGCGTAATATATCTTTGATGATTTATTCTTGTAGTTTAGATCATCACCGATCATAAACGATTGCGAAGCCTTTGCATTAATCATATGCATAATAACTCCCTAACTAAAGTGGATTCGAAACCCGGGGTTTTCCTTTAATTTGATTTAAACATATTTTCATACTCTTTAGTTTAAACAAACAACCAACCTTTCAAAATCAAGAATCTGTTTGGTAACTAAAATCAGAATCAGCATAACTTCTCATAACTCAGCCATTAGTCCCTGTGTTCGACACGCGTGCACTAAATACTTTTCTAACGAATTGAGGTTTTAAGCACGAGTAGTTTTATAAATTTAAATATTGATCACAAATAAGGAAATAACCTCCCTTGTTTGGACCGATCAAATTTTGGCGCCGTTGCCGGGGACTATTGCACGGTTATAGAATTTATAATGGATTTTTTTTTTAGTTGTAGCTTAGGATTTTATTTTCCTGTTTCTACTGATCTTCCCTTCTTCTCGATTCAGGTTGTTGACTTACAGGTCCGCTGAAGATTTTGCGCGCTAAGGCCAAAGCCAAACTTGCTAAAAAAAAATATATAAAAAAAATTTTGCCCAGGTGTCAAAGTTTTGGATAGGACCGCATAAAGATTAGCAATCGGGACCGAGGGGAGTATCTTCTCATCTCACATCTATTTTCATAATATTTTAAATTCATCTGGGGGGTTATTTGCATGCACGGTAGAAGGTCTGTGTCCTGTGACCTACAACCGCTTGACCTAGAGTTAGAAAGTACCTTACGTTCTCTTCGAGCTAGTCGACCCGATTTAGGGTCAGAATTTGTCAATCCAATGGAAAACCAAGGTCAAGACCCGCCTCGACCTGTTGTAGTTCCACAGCAAGTCCAGCCAGCACCTAGGATGATTAGAGATCACTTTATGCCTGGTGCATTCACTCCACCTTCCTGCATTCAAATCCCTATATTGAAAACGTCCAGTATGAGATTCGTCATGCCACACTTCAGATGTTACCGACCTTCTATGGGTTGGATAGAGAGAATCCATACGATCACCTTACTGAATTTTTAGGGATTTGTTCCACCATTAGAATTCAGGGCCTCACTGCTGATGCCATTAAACTACTCCTGTTCTCGTATTCTCTGCGAGATAAAGCTAAGACCTGGATTAACACCCTTAGGACCACAGAGCCTGTCACTACTTGGTCTGATCTTCAGACATTATTTCTGGCTAGGTTCTACTCTATTGGTCGTACCACTCAAATGAGGTATGCTATTACCCATTTCGTTCAGAGAGAGGGTGAGTCGTTTCATGAGTCATGGGAGAAAATGAAGGAACTCCTTCGATTGTGTCCCCATCATGGTATTCCTAATTGGCAAGTTGTCCAGTCATTCTTCCAGGGTCTATGTGCTAAGGATAAGAGTCTAGTGAATTCTGCTAGTGGAGGTGCAATTTTAAGGAAGGGTGCCAAGGAGGCATGGGATTTATTCGAAATTCTCAGTGAGGATTCTGTCATTATGGCTTCGATGAATCAAAATGATAGAGGTTCGTCTTCAACCTCTAATTCTAGGAAGGGTGTTTATGAGGTAGAGAGTACCACAGTGATAAACCAACAAGTAGCGGCATTGTCTGTGAAAATGGATCAACTGCTTGCTGCTCAAGGTCAACCACCTAGGACTTTTCCTTCAGCTGTCACTCCAGTGAGTGCGGTGTGTGACATCTGTGCAGATAATAGTCATGACACTCTGTCATGTCCTATGGCTCCCCAATACCCCGAGTTTGTTCAGGAACAGGTCCATGCAGCCCAAGGGTTCTCTAACCCAAGGAATGATCCTTACTCGAATAATTATAATCCGGGATGGAAGAGTCACCCTAACTTGCGGTGGTCTCAACCTTCCCAAGGGATAGGAAACCAGTTCCAAGGGTCGAGTAATACCTATCAGCAAGCCCCTAGGTCCAACTTCCAAGGGGGAAATTCTAATGCTGCACCACCTTATAGACCACCTCACCTTCAGTCCCAGTCTCAAAACCAAAGTGTCCATCCATCACAAACACCTCAAAGCCAAAGAAGTAGTGGTTTCGAAGAGCAAGTTCTTAAAGCTCTGAAAAACATAGAAGCTAATAGTCAACTCCTGAGCTCTCATTCACAATCCATTGCTAAGTTAGAGACTCAAGTTGGACAAATCGCGGCTACTCTGAGCCGTCGAGAGGAGGGAAGACTTCTGAGTCAACCCATCAATAACCCTAAAGGAGCATACTTGGCCGAGAGTTCTTCTTCACAGGACTCTCACTATCATGAGGATGTAAAAGCGGTCACTACTTTTAGAAGTGGAAAAATTGTTGATAATAAGGTTGAGGAGAGAGTTAATGAGGATGGGAATGTGTCTAGAGTTCCTAAGGTTGGGGAAGTGAGTGAAAAGAAAAAGAGTGAGAATGAGAAAGGGAAGGGGGTAATGAGTGAGCCTAAGAGGGATAACTTTCCCTCTAATTCTGATGATCCATTGGCATCCTATGTGCCCAAGGCTCCATTCCCATCGGCGTTAGTTACGCCTGTTAGAGGAAAGAAGAAGGGAGCGTCTTTGAGTGAAATGCTAGAAGTTTTTAAGCAAGTGCACATTAATCTTCCACTCTTAGATGCCATTAAGCAGATCCCTTCTTATGCTAAATTCTTGAAGGACCTATGTACTCAGCAGCGCAAGGAGCGTGTGCATTTCGCTAAATCAGCGGTCCTCTCGGATGTGGCAAGTGTTGTGGTTCAGTACCACGTCCCTATCAAACGTAAAGACCCGGGTACTCCGACTATTCCATGCTTCTTAGGGAGTCACTATGTAGACCGGGCCTTGATTGATTATGGGGCCAGTGTGAATATTCTTCCATACTCTGTGTATGAGAAGATGGAGCTCGGTGAGCTCAAACCTACACCCACCGTGTTACAGTTTGCCGATAGGTCGACCAAGGTCCCTAGGGGCGTGTTACAGGATGTGTTAGTTAAGATCGAGTCTTTTGTCTTTCCGGCCGATTTTATTGTTCTAGACATGGAGCCTGTAAATACCACTAGACCTCAAATTCCTGTCATCATAGGTCGACCTCTTCTTGTGACTGCAAATGCAGTCCTACATTGTCGGTCGGGTATCATGGAAGTTTCATTTGGTAATATGAAGGCTAAGCTTCAAGTGTACCATGCTGTAACACACCCTCATCACTTTGAGGAGTGCTCATTTGTAGATGTCATTGACCATGCAGTCGAGGAGGCTTTGCCTTTTATTCTGTCTCAGGACCCTTTAGAGTCATGTCTGGCGCATTTTAATTATGAAGATTTTGATATTGACCAGTCTATCCTAGAGGTGAATCAGATTCTCGAGTCAACTCCTGCACTAGGCAACCTACCTTGGAAGCCTAAAGTTGAGGCCTTGCCTCAATTATCTAGTACCTCCATGCCTACATCTCTAGAGATTGCCCCGAAACTTGATTTGAAACCTTTACCGGCAAATCTTAAGTATAAGTTTCTAGGTGATAATGATTCTCTGCCGGTTATCATTGCTTCTGATTTGAGTATAGAGCAGGAGAGTAAACTCATGAAAGTTCTAGGTGAGAATAAACAAGCCATAGGGTGGTCGGTTGCCGATCTTAAGGGTATAGATCCATCTATTTGCATGCACCGAATCCATCTTGAGGAAGGAGCTATGCCTTCACGGGAAATGCAGCGAAAGCTCAATCCCAACATGAAGGAAGTGGTTATGAAGGAAGTTGTGAAGTTGTTGGATGCGGGTATCATCTACCCCATTTCTGACAGTGCTTGGGTAGCTCCTACCCAAGTTGTACCTAAAAAGTCCGGTATAACTGTAGTTGCAAATGAAGAGGGTATTCTAGTCCCTACTCGAGCTACCACTAGGTGGCGAGTATGCATCGACTATAGGAAGCTTAATTCTAGGACTAGGAAGGATCACTTTCCACTTCCATTCATTGACCAAATTCTCGAAAGACTTGCGGGGCAGAGTTTTTATTGTTTTTTAGATGGTTATTCTGGATATAACCAAATTGCAGTATACCCCGAGGACCAAGAAAAGACCACCTTTACTTGCCCTTTTGGCACTTTTGCCTATAGGCGCATGTCATTCGGCCTATGCAATGCTCCTAGTACATTCCAAAGATGTATGACGGCCATTTTCTCTGACATGATTGGAGATTTTCTAGAGGTTTTTATGGATGATTTTTCAGTCTTTGGTTCATCTTTCGATTCATGCCTCTCTAATCTTTCCAAGGTTTTAAAGCGCTGCTGTGAAACCAATTTGGTCCTAAGTTGGGAAAAGAGCCATTTTATGGTTCGTGAAGGTATAGTCTTAGGACATGTGGTATCTAGTCGTGGTATTGAGGTAGATCGTGCAAAAGTCGATTTAATTGCTAAGTTGCCACCCCCTACCACCGTCAAGCAGATTAGGTCCTTCCTTGGACATGCCGGTTTTTACCGGCGATTTATCAAAGATTTCAGTAAGATCTCCAGGCCCTTGTGTAATCTTCTTGCCAAGGATATTCCCTTTGTCTTTGATGAGGCTTGTCTGAAAGCCTTTACCACACTGCGCTCTCTCTTGAGCACTGCTCCTATCATGCAGCCCCCGAATTGGTCTTATCCTTTTGAAATTATGTGTGATGCGTCTGACTACGCTATAGGGGCTGTTTTGGGTCAAAGGATAGATAAATTTCCTCGAGTTATATATTATGCTAGTAAAACTCTTGATGATGCTCAAATGAACTACACCACTACTGAAAAAGAGTTACTAGCTGTTGTCTATGCCTTGGATAAATTCCGTTCTTATCTGTTAGGGTCTAAAGTCATTGTTTTCTCTGATCATGCTGCTCTACGGTACCTTCTTTCCAAAAAAGAGACCAAGCCTAGGTTGATTAGGTGGATTCTTCTCTTGCAAGAGTTCGATTTTGAAATTCAGGATAAGAAAGGTTCGGAGAATGTAGTTGCTGATCACCTGTCTAGGCTTCTAACCGATAAGGATAGTGATGCCCTTCCGATTCGGGATTCTTTTCCCGATGAGCAGTTATTTGCGGTCACTCAGGTATCTTTGCCCTGGTTCGTTCACATTGTTAACTATTTAGCTACAGGGCTTATACCATCTACTTGGGCCAAACAGGACAAGGATCGATTCTTTTCACAAATTAAAAATTATTTTTGGGAGGATCCTATTCTGTTTAGGTACTGTGCGGACCAAGTGATCCGCCGATGCATCCCTGAGAATGAGGTGCATGAGATTTTGAAGTTCTGCCACACTCTGGCTTGTGGTGGACACTTTAGTGGCAAGAAAACCGCTGCTAAAGTTCTTCAGTGTGGTTTTTATTGGCCTACCTTATTTCGAGATGCTATGAACTTCTGTAGGTCCTGTGATAATTGCCAGAAGATGGGCTCTATGTCTAAGAGAGATATGATGCCTCTGAACCCGATTCTTATAGTAGAGATTTTTGATGTTTGGGGTATTGATTTTATGGGACCTTTTCCCATCTCTCATGGTTTTGAATATATCCTAGTGGCTGTGGATTATGTGTCTAAATGGGTAGAGGCAGTTGCCACTAGGACAAATTGTAACACCCCACACAGGGTTACCCCTATGCGGAAATGCCACATTGACATAAAACACCAAGCGCTTATCTTTTGAGTAATTTCTTTTAAAATTAACACAGTTTTTCAAAATACGCGTGCGGAAGTCTTTAAATATTTTTTTTTT
>JAESVK010064313.1:5576-17092 GCA_017140935.1 Hamamelis virginiana
TATCTCTTTGATGATGTAGGGTCCCACCCAACTTGGCTTGAACTTCCCTCTTGGATCATGAATTGGCATTCTGATTTCTTTGAGTACCAAATCCCCTTTCTTTAAACCCCTGTTTTTAACTCTTTTGTTGAATGCTCGAGCTATCCTTCTCTGATAACCTTGAACATGGTACAGGGCCCTCAATCTCTTCTCGTCAATTAGGGACAGCTGTTCATATCTATCCCTCATCCAATCGACTTCTGCTAGTTGGCTTTCCATAACTACCCTTAGTGAAGGTATCTCTAACTCAATTGGTAACACTGCTTCCATACCATACACTAACGAGTAAGGCGTAGCCCCAGTTGACGCCCTAATGGATGTGCGATAACCCCACAATGCTAGAGGCAACTTCTCATGCCAATCATTGTACGTATCCGTGGTCTTCTTCAAAATGGTCTTCAAATTCTTGTTAGCTGCCTCTACTGCTCCATTAGTCTGCGGACGGTAAGGAGAGGAATGGTGATGTACTATACCATATTTCTTAAGAAGCTCTTCGGTCTCTTTTTTGAAATGCTGCCCATTGTCTGAAATAAACTCCCGTGGCACTCCATACCGGCAGATGATGTTGCACTGTATGAACTTGGCAACCTGCTTAGCATTCAAAGTCTTGTACGACACTGCTTCTACCCATTTGGTAAAGTAATCTATGGCCACCAATATGTACTCGTGCCCATTCGAGGCCGCAGGAGTGATCTTGCCGATGATATCAATGCCCCATGTTGCAAACGGCCATGGTGATGACATGGTAGTGAGTGGCATTGATGGCTGATGCTTACCACTTGCAAACACTTGGCACTTATGGCATTTCTTAACATATTTAGCACAATCACTTTCTAAGGTCAACCAATAGTACCCCAATCTCATAATCTTCTTTGCGAGCATATACCCATTCATATGTGGAGCCCCAGCCCTTTCATGTATTTCATGAATAATCTGCTCTGCTTCATCTTCTGTTACACACAAGAGATGGGCACCATCAAAAGACCTTTTATACAATTTCTCACTGCAAAAGATGAACTGGCTAGCCAACCTTCTCAAAGTTCTTCTGTCAACATAGGATGCTTTTGGCAGATACTCCCCTTTTTCTAAGTACTGCTGAATATCATGGTACCACGGCTTCCCGTCGTTTGGTTCTCCTTCCCTTAGGGCACAACAATAGATGGGTTCTTCTCTAGATTCAATGATCATCGGTGCTACTCCCCCTTCTATTGGGATCTCTGCCATGGATGCTAGAGTGGCTAAGGCATCCGTAAACTTGTTCTTTTGCCTAGACAGGTAAAAGAATTTTATTTGACGGAACTCTTTTGCCAGTGTCTCTAGATAATCGTGATATGGCAGCAGCTTCTCATCCTTAGTCTTCCATTCTCCTCTAGTCTGGCATATGATAAGGGCTGAATCCCCATACACTTCGAGCTCTTCTACTCCTAAGGCCAATGCTGATTCTAAAGCTAGAATGCAAGCTTCATATTCAGCTATGTTATTGGTTGCCTTAAAGTTCAGTTTCACTGCCACGGGTATCATCACATCTTCAGGTGTCTCCAGACAAACTCCTATGCCACATCCTTTCCTATTCAATGCTCCATCAAAGTGCACTTTCCACACCTTCTTCTCTATCACAAGAATTTCTTCATCCGGGAACTGGTAATTGCCATTGTCTGCTTGTGAAGTAGCACATTCTGCCAGGTGTTCTGCTATAGCTCTTCCTTTTACTGATTTCTGCAGTACATATTGAATGTCGAATTCTGACAATAACAATAACCACCGTGCTGTTTTATAGGACAAAGCAGGCTTCTCAAGCAGATACTTCAACGGGTCCATTCGACTGATCAAGAGTACTTGGAAAGACATCATGTAATGGCGAAGCTTTTGAGTTGCCCACACCATTGCCACGCATGTCTTTTCCAGAGCACTATAGTTCACTTCATAATCCGTCATCTTCTTGCTGAGGTAGTAGATGGCATTCTCTTTCAAGGATTCTTCAAGATATTGAGCTAACATAGCTCCCATCGCGGTTTCGGTGACAGTTAAGTAGAGTAATAACGGTTCACCTTGTCGCGGGGGAACCAGGATTGGTGGGTTGCTCAAATACCTTCTGATGGTATCAAATGCCTCTTGACATTCCTCATTCCACCTAGTCGGTACATCTTTCTTTAGCAGCTTGAAAATCGGCTCGCAGATAGTCGTCAACTGAGCTATGAAGCGGCTGATAAACTGAATTCGTCCCAAAAAATCCCCGGATTTCCTTTTCTGTCTTTGGTGGTTGCATCTCCATGATGGCTTTGATTTTCCCCGGATCTACTTCTATCCCTCTCTGTGTGATCATAAAACCGAGCAGCTTCCCAGCAGTCACTCCAAATGCACATTTCTGAGGGTTCAGATGCAGCTTGTACTTAATAATTCTTTCAAAGAACTTTTTCAGAGCAGCTAAATGTCCTTCCCTATCCACAGACTTCACAATCATATCATCTACGTACACTTCCACCTCCTTGTGAATCAAATCATGCAGCAGTGTGGTAGTCATCCTTTGGTATGTCGTGCCAGCATTCTTAAGGCCAAAGGGCATAACCCGATAACAAAATGTCCCCCATTGTGTAATGAAAGCTGTCTTTTCCATATCTTGGGAAGCCATTTTGATCTGGTTGTAACCCGAAAAGCCATCCATAAAAGACAAGAGTGCATGGCCAGCAGTGTTGTCGACCAATACATCTATATGAGGCAGAGGGAAATCATCCTTAGGACACGCCTTATTGAGATCTCTGAAATCAACACACATTCGTACTTTACCGTCCTTCTTAGGCACTGGAACGATGTTGGCTAACCATTCTGGGTACTCCACTACTTGCAGAAATCCGGCATTCATCTGCTTGACCACCTCATCCTTAATCTTCAAGGCCCATTCTGGCTTCATTCTCCGCAGCTTCTGCTTGACTGGCTTCATGTTCGGATCAGTGGGGATGAAGTGTTGTACAATGTCGGGATCTATGCCTGGCATATCTTGGTATGACCATGCGAAAGCTTCAATGTTCTCTCTCAAAACCTCTACCAATGATTCTCTCTCTTGCGGCGACAGTGTTGATCCAATTTTAATTATTTTAGGTGATTCATCCGTCCCTAAATTGATTGAAATTAATTCATCCATGTTAGGTTGAGAGTGCCCCTTTCCATATTGCTCGTCGAGCTCAGGAGGAACATCCTCTCGCGGGTCTATATTCATGCCATACAAATCCAACGATGATAAAAAAGAGACACTGCAAGAGAGATGAAAAGAGAATGAATATTTCTTTTATTAATTTGAAGGTTGAATAACAGAACACAGAAGATGAAACAAACTGACACTCATACCTCCTTAAATGAGGTTGAGGTTTTCAAGGAAATCCTATACTATTACAAAAAAAGCAGGGAAATCCTATTCTACTGAAGACACCTACAAGTTATCATCAGATGGAAGTGACTCGATCTCCTCACAATCATGAATGAAAGGACAATCTTCAAAGCCCCAGTTTGATAAGGGTGGAGTTGTAGGTTCAATTGGGTAGATCGCCCCGACTTCATAAGTATGCAATTCGAGACACAGAACCGCCTGCTCGAACATATCTGTCATGGCACCAGCATCAAGGTCTTCAACCCAATCCCTTTCTTTCTTACCAGTCTCACTAGTAACAGCATCATCGATCACTGAAACAATAAGAGAACACCATTCATCACTGAAGAAAATCTCAAACCCAGGTACACTGATCTTCTGATCCTCAAGGTAGCACGGTTCAGGGAAACCACAATATGGAAAGTCATCACCCTCCTTGACGAAAGCCCCATTCAAAGTTGGTCTGTATGGCTCAAGGGTTGAGTTAAGGGTTCGTCCTTTCGCCCTCGTGGAGTCTTTCTCTTTCTTCCTCTGAGCCATTATCTTCTTATCTTCCTTAGTAGGTTTGTAGCCTAACCCATAAGGATGGATAGCAGACGGGTACTTCAAAACTTCAGCGATGCCTTGCAACCTTCGGCCCAATCCCATTCCAGGGAAGAATCCCATTCCTTTCATGATCTGTCCTACATGCAGATTCCCATGAGGATTATAATCAAGAGGTATCAACTCCCTCTGCTCGGGCTCTCCTTCGATAGCCTGTACATACTCGAACCCTGACAGTAGCACTTCTGATGACTCCTGGCTGATCTCACAGATTGGCACCCGACTATTTCGGTTCATCTCCATATCCCCTTTCAAAGTGACCACTGACCCCTGATAAGGAAACTTAATCTTCTGGTGAAGTGATGACGGTACAGCCCCGGTCGGATGAATCCACGGTCTTCCCAAAAGCAGATTAAAACTGGCTGGCACATCTAGGATCTGAAAATCAACTTTGAATTCAACTGGCCCAATAACAACTGGAAGAGTCACCATTCCCACAACTTCTCTGCGAGTGTTGTCATAAGCCCTGACAGTCTGTCCTGATGGCGAAAACTCAGATGGTTCAATCCCCAATGTAGTAGTAGTACTGAGCGGACACACATTCAATGCTGACCCGTTATCAACCAAGACTGAGGGAACTCTCTTTCCCATGATATCCACTGTGATGTACAAAGCTTGCAGATGATTACTCCCACTTTCGGGTAAGTCAGATTCAGTAAATGAGATGGACGGTCCATGATGAACCGGATTTACTAAACCTACCAAACCCTCAGGGGACGTATCAATAGGAACCTGCACCTGATTCAACAACCGAAGCACTGTCTGTCTATGTTTCTGTGAAGCCATGAGCAATCCCCAAATGGTAATGTTAGCCTGGGTTCTCTTCAACTGTTTCAGTATTTCTTCCTCTTCTTCTATGACATCTGATCGCTGACCCTTCTCTAATTCCCCTAAAGGATTACTGGCTTCCAAATGAGCTGGCTTGAAATGGCGTCCGCCTCGAGTCAGATGGTCTACTTCCTCATCACTAGCCCACAGATTCTCTATGGTCTCAGGTGTGCTCATGAGATCCTCCCATTCAATCATACCGATCAAATCACTGTCTTCCCCGGTGATCTTCACGACTGAAGAGGTTCCATTCTCAAACTGTTTCTGCATGGTATCCTGACTCAACCCTTCGGGTGAAGAGGGAATATCTAGTTCAACTTCTGCAGGTAAATCATCCCAACCCGTTGGAATGATAGGTTCATCGGAAATCTTTCTCGATGAATAGAGCACATAATAATCGAACTTACCACTCGACTCTCCTAACAATCCGACCTCTGGGTCTCCCGCTAGATATCTCTCCTTCAACTGACGTTGAGAATTCCCACTTCTAGGAGCTTCTTCGAGAACTTCAGGTTGCTCAGGTTCTTCATACTGATATAACTCTCCATAATCAAGTAAATCCTGAATCAGTTTCCCTAAAACTCTGCAATTTTCCGTGTCATGCCCGAAGATGTTGTGGTACTGGCAAAAAGGCTTATGGAAGCAGGGTATGAGTGGGGTAATGAGGCCTTGGGACCGGGCTTGGTAAAAGGCTTCAGTTAAGGTAGTTTTGAGTGGGACATATGGGCGGATTGGGTGACGAATTCTTGGGTCGTCGAGGCCCAAGGCATTGATTTGAGCTGGTGGTGGTATAGCATGGGTTGGAAGAGGGTTACTGGTGACATTTGGTTGACTTGGTGGATTTGGTGGGGCAATGACTTTCTTGTCAATGTGGTCTTGGATTTCATGGCGAAGGCGCATGCATTGGTTGGTGTGATGGCCCTTAGATTGGTGGAACTGACAATACTCATTCTCCTTGAAGTTTCTGGGTAATGGATCTAGAAGAGGCCGGGGTTCCAAAGGGGTAAGGAGACCACGTGCCTTCAATTTCTCAAGGACACGTTCTAGGGACATGTATAGATTGGTGAGCTGGCGGGCTGGCTCTCTAGCTTGGAATGGGCGGTTTGATTGGGTAGCCTGAAAAGGTTGGGCAATGGCATTGACTTCAGGGTTGGGTTTGCGGTTGAGAGGTGGTTGGCGGTTTCTGAAAGGTTCTTCGGCCTTGAGAGCCCCACTAGCCAGAGCATCTTCAACTTGAGTACCGGCAATAACAAGGGCTTTGAAGTTAGGGAAATACTGCGAGAACAAGTACTTGTTGTAAATGGGCAAGAGACTCTTCAACACCATCTGCACCTGCTCATCATTGGTAGGCCTGTGGGTCATCTGCGAAGCTTTCGCCCTCCATCTGGAAATGAAGGCAGAGAAACTCTCCCTCGGTTCCTGCTTAGTAGTCTCAAGATCCCTACGAGTCACATCAATCTCAGTGTTGTACTTGTAGTGATTAGTGAACTCATTGCAAACATCCTCCCATGTCTTCAACTTAGTCTCATCTAAGGATAAAAACCACTTCGAGGCTGACCCTTTCAGTGATTCATGAAATATCTGGGCCAACAGCTCATCATCGGCTCCACGAGGTTGCATCGCCCTCACATACATCTTCAAATGGGTTTTAGGGCAACCCATCCCATCAAACTTCTCTAATTCCGGCATTTTAAAACTGAACGGCATACGGGCCTTGGGGAACAGTGAAAAAGATGTCACATCAACCATGTCATCAGACCGACGCATCCCCTTCAGGGCTTTCTCTAAGGCTTCAACCTTACTCGACAACAGGATCGGATCCCCAGAGGGGAATCTAGATCCACTGGGCTCGCCATCCAGATTTATGGGCTTAGATTTGGCTCCTGCCTGGGCCTTGGCACTGTCATCAACTTGAGCTGGAATAGGTGGATCAGAGGTACTCTTCGGGTTCTCTAAATGGGCCTCCCTAACCTGATCTGTACTGGTCTATTTATCTTGGGACATTTTCTTAATCTGTTCAGTCTCACGGGCCAGGGCATCAATTCGGTCCATGATAGCATTCAACACTGTAGCAGTGGTACTGGATTCTCCGTCAGCCATTAAGGATACACTCGGGGGTTCAATACTAAACAGACGCCCTCTAGAATCACAACGCCAGGCCAGAATTCTACACCATGAAATGAGCTTTTTTAGAAAAAAGGGACAAGTCCATGATGCTCAAAACCTATTGACAGACTATCAAAGAGGTGCTACCCAAATAGAAAGAAAGAGAAAGGAGAAAACCGTCCTATCATAATTCTGATTCACTTCCCTATTTCACAAGGGCATTTCCTTAGAAATTAGGAAACAAATCAGAATCACTAACAGGGAAATAAAACATGATCAGCCAAACAAGGCATAAAGAGCAATTCCAATGACCAGTCCTTCATTCTTGGGACACTTTCCTTTGAATCGAAGGTCTTAGTCAACACAAGCCAAAACAACCTAATCACAGAAAAGGGTATGTACCTTTAGAATATTCTCTTCCATCCTCAAAATAGTCCTTTCATTCTAAGGACCAAAATCCTTAAAATAAAGGGCCTATATTAAAAATATCAAAGTTTATCCAAGGGTACATATCCCTAAGTTCTAGCATTCACAAACAAGGCTCACATCAAATTGGGACAATTTTGGCAGCATAACGACGCAATTATGTGCTAAAAGAAATTTGGCAGCATAACGACGTAGGTATGTGTCAAGGAAAATTTCGACAGCATAACGGTACAGTTAAATACCAAAAGGAATCTCGGCAGCATAACAGTACAATTATGTGTCGAAATTTCGGCAGCATAACAGGTGTGTGCAAGCACTGTAGGGTAGAGTGTCCTACTTGGCTGTCTACATGGACTAATGCAAAAGGTGGGTTCAAAGGTTCCTATTGCAGACCAATCCATATACCTAACCACATGTGACACATGGCGTGCCGCGTGGGTCAAACAGTACTGATTGGTCATTGATATACCCCGAAGGGTACTTGACAATAGGTTGATGGTTTCGTCATGATTGCCCTAGTGTCGAGTGGAGACAGGGATCAGGACTAGACCATCGTTTGGCAAGGCAACATCGTCCTATCACACAATGACATGCAGCTAATATAACTAAAATGATATGCAGTCACACAAATGCAAGTGGTTGATTTTAATTAATTTAAGAAATTAAATAGCCCAATTAAATTAATGAAGTTTAGCCCTCGACATCCCCAGCGGAGTCGCCAGTTCTGTGGACCAGCCTCGTGGACGGGGCTTAGGTGTGAGTCCACATCATCACCGGGTGATGTGATTAGGGGGGTTTAGAAATCAAAACAAACAAAGGAGTCGTCACCTTATTTTTAAGGAATAAGGAAACCATAAAAATATTTTGTTTTCAATAAAACAAAACAAACTCCATTTTCAATGAAAAGACAGTCTTTGAACCAGAGTAGGATCCGGGGGCTAGGTTACGACGTGGGAAGGTTCCAAGCTTTCACTTGTAGGCACCCACCTCGCCCTAATTAAAGGACTTCTAATTTATTTGGGCTATTTAAATTTCTCAATGCAAACAATCCTAAATAATCTAATCAACCAACAAAATAATGATATAAATGCAGTAATCTATATTAGTTATATTAATAAATAAATAAAAATATATACAAACAAACCCCTAAAACCTAGGACACCCTACGGGCATCCTAGGGCGGACTTGAGCTCTATTAGCGCCTACGTAACTTACTAGTATCACCTAGCAAGTATCAAAGTCCACGTAGTTCGACTACCCTAGGACTCTCCTATTGTAATCGATCACATCATCAAAGGTATTTCAACCTAATTCAAGACTCTAACTTCGAGAGTTTTTTATTCTTTCAAAATCATTTATTTGAAATCATTTCAAATTAAAAGATATTCATAAAATCCAAATATTCCAAAATAATTCTTATCTTTAGAATTAAATTCCAATTAAAAATCTTTTTCAAAGATTTTCAAGAAAACAAATCATATGGGACGAATCTCATTCCAAGGTAAGAAAATCTTTAAAACATTTTAAATCTTTTGAAAATCAATTAATAATCAAATATCTCATAAAATCATATTTATTTCATAAATATTGTATCAAAAATCTTTTAGAAAATCTCTCGAAGATCGACATCTCAAATCAAATAAAACACACAAATCTGATAACAATCTTTACAACAAAGGAAATTCCTAGGGAAGGTCAAGTGACCTTCCTATCCTAGGGTCTCTAACTAACCCTAAAGTTAATCTAAAACCCTAACATACTAATGCAAATGCATGCTGTAATTTAAACAAGTAAGCATGTAATTAATTCTAAAAATGCATGAAAATGCCCCTAAATGCACACTAATTAATCTATGTGAACCTAAGCATTTTTCTAAGTTGGATTTGGCCCTAAAATAATTTTTAGAATAATTTAAAGGCATAAACAAACCCGGACAGATTTGGATACGAACTTTAAACCACTCTAAAAATCATGAAAACAAATAATAAAAATGAGAAAATGTCCTAGCATGCTTTCTACATGAATATACTATGAAACTACTAATAAAATCATGCAAAATATGGCTTAAAAATGTTAATTAAACCACTTTAAATCATGTATTCAAATCTGGACAGATTTGAATACATAATTAAAGTAACTTAAAAAACCATTTTTAATCCATAAAAACATCAAACAAACACCCTAGCATACAATCTAATATGCTTAACTAATTTACCATGCAAAACATATCAAAAACTACACAAAAATATGCTCAAATAATTAATTTAAACACAAGGGGAGGATCTTACCTTTGCACGCTCCCTCGTACACAATTTTTATATTCAATCCATCAAATCCATATCAAGTGTTCAAATAATCATAAAAAGCACAATCAAAAAGACTCAAGACTCTTTACATATCAAAATACACATTAGCGTACTCATATTACCATTAAAATCACCAATCATTTATCATGGGATTCGAATAATAACATGAATATATTAACCTTTATTCTAAACATGCTCGCATACATGAAATAATAACAACGGACTCATCCTAAACATAAATCATAACAAAAACTAACCCTAACATGCATACACACATAAAATCACAGGAAACTAACCCTAACATGCATATACACATAAAATCACAAGAAACTAACCCTAACATGCATACACATATGAAATCACAAGAAACTAACCCTAACATGCATACTCACATAAAATAACAACAAAACTTCATTAACCCTAAACATGCATTCTAACATAAAATCTCGATAAAGTTAACTAACCCTAAACATATATGCTAACATAAAATCATAACAAAAAACCTAAACCTAATAATGCATGCTCACATAAAATAATAATAAAAGACAACCCTCATATGCATACTCACATAGAATAATAATAAAACTACTTAACCCTAGGCATACATCCTAACATAAAATCATAATATAAACTAATGAACCCTAAACATACATAGTAACATAAAATAATAACAAAGCTAAACCTAATCATGCATGCTCACACAAAATCAAAACAAGGCTAACCCTATCATGCATACTAACATAAATAAAAGAAAGAAATAAACCTATTCAAACATGCATAGGGAAAACTCCTACAAAGTAAAACGAAAACCCATCAAGAAAACAAGACCATGGTTGAGTGTTTTACCCTTCGATTCCCTTCTTGGCTAACCTCCTCCAAGCCTTTAGCCTTTTCTTCTTACTCCTTCAATGGTGTAAGAGTGAAGAGCCTCCAAAAAGCTGTAGCCTCCTCTCTCAAAAACCCTAAAATTCTTCCTCCCTTTCTTGAACCTCTATAGTGCAATATATATAGAGCTAGGGTTCAAAACCCTTGAATGGCTAGGATTAATCTCTTTAAAAAACGATCCTAAGGCTTAGAATGAGTCTCTCTAGGGTTTGAAAGCTGAAACCCTTCGCATTTTGGCCAAAAAATCAAATCAAATCGGCCAAAATAAGTCAAATTCTCAAAAATGGCAAAATTGGCTCGAGTAAGCTGGTGGCCGTCCTAGGCATGGACAGTTGGCCGTCCTAGCTGGACGGTTGGCCGTCCTAGCTAGGACGGTCACCATGCTGACCTTCCCAATTTCGTTCCCAAATTTTAGGGTTTGCATAATTTGGCCAAATTTTGGTCAAATCTGATCCAAATTCGATGGTTCAGGGCTCAAAACGACCGTGTTTTGATTCTCCACATTTTTAGAATGTTTTTGGGTTAAAATCAATTGACCATGGTCAAGGGTTTTAGCAAAAAGCTAGCCAATTGACCCGGTTGTGCCAAAATTGGTCAAATGACCATTCTCTGTTTTGTAAAATTGATCAATTAGGCTTGCACCACTTCTAAAAACATGGTTTCAACATGAAATTGGTACTTAACAACATGTTTTGAAAATCTTTTGTTTTGGTGAAAACGACCAATTCACGGTCAATTAGATCGAAACCCTAACTCGGCTCATCCTTACCCGCGGGATCGATTTTGGGAGAATCCATCCCAACCATTCAAAGGCTCAATTGACACACCAAATTCACTCCCCACATCCACATAAACCTCATGAAACAATCCGTTTCGAATTCGGAGGTCATTCGGAAATTATACGAGAAAAAGGACGAAAATGCCCTTCAAGTCGCAAAAACCCTAATTACCTATCGAGCTCT